>VDFB02384235.1:0-31415 GCA_007258455.2 Sequoia sempervirens
AAATGTGATGCCTATGCTTTGCACTTACTATTTTCTTTATATGCCTCACCGTGATTGTAGACGTTTTCAAATTGTAACCCATAATGTATTTCAAATTGACAAATATTTGTAGTGTAAAATTTTCCTCCAAATATTAGATTAGTTTTTTGTGTTATCATAGATCCATGTGCATTTTCTTTTTCAAAAATTGGAGGGAAATGAATATTGTTTTTAAATTTTCTACTGCTACCATAATAGACTGTGGAATGCATTAAGATTATGATCTTAAAATGATTTTTTTTTATAATCTATATTTCACAATAGTCATGAAGTAATTGTGGTTTACAATAGATTTAATGTATAGCTGAATATTGTACATTTAGATATGTAGCGCTATCTTTTTAAACAAACCAATTTAGTTAAAAGTAATAAGAATGACAGTTTTACCAGAACAAGGTTGTTCCTTAATTTTTATATAAATGGTGGTCAAAGTAAATTTTACTCTTTGGTCTTCAATCATTTTACTAGGTTACATATGCATCAAATCTATTAGGGATATATTAGTGATTTCATTATTCTAATTTACTCGTTGGTCTTCAATCATTTTACCAAGTTACATATGCTTCAAATCTGTTAGGGATATATTAGTGATTGCATTATTCTTATGATATTTCATTAGATTGGATTTTGCATATGTATTTTTATTAATTAGAGGAAGAGTGTGCAACTTGAAAAAATTGTCATCAGTTATAAACCAATATTAATTTATTAACTTATTATTGTGAACATTAACTTATTTATGATTGTATCTTAGTGTGATGTCTTCAAACTCATATAATATGTTTTTGGGGAGATTAATAGTTGGAGTTGGAGTGGGTATTGTGGGCCTGTTACATCATTATATATCACATTCAATGATTGAATCAATATTAGTTGAAAAAGACATTTCTTCATTTTCTTTGCATTGATAGTGGTGAATACCAAATTTAGTTTGTGTGTTTTCTCAGGTTATGAATCAAACTTTTATAGACTTTCTTCTCTATCTTAATCCTAGTTTTCCCCTCATGGCAGTGGATTCTAGAACAAACACATTATGCATGAACTATGCCAATCATTCTTGTTGGAACTAAATTAGGTGGGCCATAAAGCTATTATTATTTTTGCATTTAGTCTGTGAATTACAGAACAGAGACATTATGCACCAACTGTGCCAATCATTCTTGTTGAAATTGCGATAAATGTATTATTAGATTGTGTGTCTATTTAATCATTGCCAACAAGTTGTTTTTCAGTTTTATATTGACACATGTCACTTGGGTATTTACATTTGTCCCTTCATTTGGAACATTTTATAATTCAACCCAAATCCAAACTGAAGCACACAAATATAAATAGGTGCATCACATTTTCTATAATTCACCCTCATTTGATTTATTGATGATGGTCTGATTTTCCCTCCCAATACACTTTGAAGAAATCTCAATCAAGATAATGCATTAAATTTTGAATATGATATTGGAAATGAAGTCCAAATGGATGCAACAAGAAAAAGATTAAAGTTCACACTAGTGTTATCCAGGCTGCTTTAGCAATGTATTGAAAATATTATAAATTTATAAGCTATTTTCTTAACAAAGCCTAAATGAATGTTGAAAAAAAAGATGAAAGTTCACACCACTCATGGTTTGACGATTTTTGGTCTTTTCATACATATGTTTCATTCTACTATGTAGATCAATGATATTATCAACTTCCACGCCAAATTCTTAGATATTGGTTTCGCCAAACTTGAGTCTGATCCTGCCTCATTCTCTTTTTCTTTTGGCTTCAAAAACATGCACTGTAAACATAAATTTCTCATATTAATTTCTTTTAGTTCTTTGTAGATCTTGTGGTGGAGGGTCAATTCTCCATGAAGGAGCTCATTCAGGTCAACCATTTAATAATTTTCAATGGAGTAATAGTAGTCATAATTTTTTTTTGTATCTTAACTTCATATGCCTTCATTTCTAAATGTAGGTTGTAGCAATAGCTGCAATGTGTGCACAACTAGAAGAAGGTTACATAACTCTTATGGTTGATGTTGTGCAGTCCTTGGTTCATCTTATGAAGCATCACCTAGGCAGAAGTGTAATGCGGATTGAAGCATTCACTTGTAACATAGCTTATAAGTGAGCAGTGTTGGGACATTGTCCATAACACACCTTATAAGCCAATCGTGAAGGGGTATTGTGCATAGTGTCTTATAAGTTAACAACATAAGGATATCATTCATAGTTTAGTTAGCACTATTAGGGAAACAATGTTTTTGACAAATTGAGCAATGCCACTTCACTTAAAGTAGGAACTATTATTTATATCAAGTTGGGTTAATGGTCTCCCATCTTTAAAGGTTTCAACCTAGATCCTTATAAGTTAAAAGCTAAAATAAAGCCAAATAATTGACAAGTGCTATTACTGATTTATGATTAAATCATAATGAATATTAAATTTTGGATAATTTATTTGCTCATATGCTTGTGCAAACAATTATTCATGAGTGACAATAGATTTATTTTTCATGCTAAATGGTAAACTAGTTTTAGTGATGTGTAATTTTTCTATTTTTTTTTTATTTCTTAATATATGGGCCCATGGAGTGATAAACTTGATGTAGGAATGGCTACAAGAGATTGTACGTAAAGCTAGAATTGAGCAGTAGCCAGATGAGTATAATTTTTCATTTGAGACAATCTTGTAATTGACTTATATGATTCTCAATAATCATTGCAAGATCTAACAAAGAATCACAAATTTATTTGTAGCTTTTTTTAGTACATTTTTTTATGAAAATACTTGATATTTTAGTGCTAGTGGGATGATGCACATTCAAATTATTTTTTTGGAGAAAAGGATTTATATATTCCAGAAGTTTGCAAAAATGCTTGCACAAGCAGTTCTTAGCTCTTTACAAACCGCCACAAAGACTATCCGGTGAACTATTAGCTTAAGTCATCTGTGCAGAAAACAATTGTCATTTGTTACTAAAGGCCATAGTATACATTTATTTACAAAGTTGTGTATATGTGTGTATGTGTGAATTCTTTAACCATTTTTGCGAGTAAGTGCTAATAAAATGCTAGTAGTATGTTGTGATGTTATCTCTTAGAACAAAGACACTAATACAAAATTGGAATAGTTTAAATTGGACCAGTAGGGTCAATGCCATAAGCTTATCATATGATAATTGTAATAAATAATATATGATGTCACATTGATAATTGTGTGAGGAAGGATGTTTAAGACACATATCCATTGTATGCAATTAATGATGAAGTTTCCTTTGTTGTTATTCTTGTATGGCATTCTAAGGACAAGCGAATTTTTATGTGGGTTTAAAGTTAATGGAATTAATGTTGATTTGAGACTAGATCTTCTTTCCAAATTTAACATAGGAAAAATATGATCCATAATTTAGTGATGCTTGTGAATTTTGTTACAATTGCCTAAAGAGGCCTAAATTAGTTGTTAAAAGTTTTTCTAATCTACGAGTTGATCTTTCATAAATTCCACTTAATTGACTAAACATTTAATGGACTAAGAAAATTTAGGTGGATCCCTCACAAAAGAGCATATATATAACAAATGAACCATTTATCTAGGTATGATGCTTATAGTTCTCTTTTATCTTTTGTTGTGGGTAATTATCATATACTTTAGTTTTATCAAGGTCCATCTTTTCTAATGAGGTAATACTTGGGAACCTTTATCTTCTAGCCATTTCCATATTTGTTTACACATACATGGTTTTAAAACACGCCAAAGGTGTTCTCTATATGTTTTTATATTTTAAGTTTCAATTTGAAAGAAAAAAAAAGAATATATCTCCTTAGCATGTTAACTTATATATATATATATATATATATATATATATATATATATATATATATAATGAACAATTTATCTAGGTATGGCTTTATTTACACATACATGGTTTTAAAATGTGCCAAAGGTGTTCTCTATATGTTTTTATATTTTAAGTCTCAATTTGAAAGAAAAGAAAGAATATACCTCCTTAGCATGTTAACTTACATATACTTAAATTCTATCAGCGTAACCCTTGCACCCCTTCTAGTAAAAGTGCTAGTTCTAAATTATATAATGTACCATCAATAATGACATTGTATATTGAATCTAGTTTTCCATAAAGTAAACTACTATATGGATTTTTATGGTCAACAACCTTGTATAATTATGCCTATATTCTACTTTTTTAAATATCTTAAAAGTGAGTAGCCAAGTTTTAAATGATATATCTTTGTTAATGATACTTTTTTAATAAGAAATATGTAAGAGTGTAACTAATTGTAGACCTTAAAATTTGCAAATGGTTAAATAACTAACATACACAAGCATGGTTAGTGTTAAAACAAAGCAAGATTTTAACATCCATATGAGATATCTAACATGTTTTAAAATGCTATCAAATAACAAGACAAATAAATCATACAAAGAAAAACATGAAATCTATCTGTCCTATAGTGGATTGGTGCTATTGTAGAAAATAGCCCTTTCCCAATCCTTGCTTAAGCTTGATGTTAAGATGCTATGAAGATGATGATAAGATGGGAAAGATTAGTTCTCAATTGAAGAGAGTAACCTTGTATGAGATTGACGAGATCAAGTTGTGGAGTGGACAAAATTAGTTCTCACTTGAAGAGAGTGACTTTGCATAAGCTTTGTGGATATTTTGATGAAAGATGATGATCTCTATTTGTAGATTTTCAAATGCTAAGAGTGTTGAAAAGGGACCAATGTGGGACTAAAAATAGGCCAATGAAAAGAGGCCACTTGTCATCATTCCATAGGTTGAGGGATGTGCAAGATTTGGGAAATGTGCCCAAGAGAGGGAGATTTCAAATTTGAAAATGAGAGTTAATGCTTAGTTTGACTTGTGCAAGGGACATGTAAGAGTCATGTAAGAGCTCATAAATGACTTGTTGGATGTACATGTCCACTTTTTTTTGAATTCAAACTTTATGGAATATTCCCCAAAAATGCCATGTTGATAGAAAATGTTGGATTTAGTAAATCAATAAATTGATTTATTTGTTCAAGTGGGATTATCTAGAGAATATAAGCGATTAGGATTAGTATTAGACTAGATTTAATCCTAATTTAGTTAATTAAAAAGAGGATTAGGTGATTTGACCTTTTTGCTTTAGATATTTGATTTATTTAAATTAGAAAAGGAGAAATATGAATTGGATTTCAATTAAATAGAGTCTTGATTTATTTAATCAAAGAGGGAACTTTTTAAAAATGTTGTTTACTATTAAAAACTAGTTATCAAAGGAGATGCAAAAAAATTACAATTTAATTTCAATTTTTTTTTTAAAAATACATTTAAAATCTACAGACAAAATCTCACAAATCACTAGTTTACATCATTTTCAAATTCCTAATAGTTTACCTACCATAAGTGTCAGAAAGTGAAGTTTTCTCTGAAAATGTTTATTACAATGTTAAGTTTGGCCAAAAAGTGTAACCCATTATTGTGGGATGACCGAAAAGTTAATCGACACACACACAAAAAATGTAAGAGTTGACATATAATTCTCTAATATCAAGTAATATTTAGCTATAGAGATAGCCACCCAAGATTAAGGAGATTGAATGAAAATAGAAGAGAGCTCCAACATGAGAGAATAATTTTATTCTATCAAAGGATGGAAATATACACAATATGATTAATGATCCAAGATTAGAAAGAGAAACCTTTGTATATAGAGGAGAGGGTGATATATAGAACAACCTAATATTATGACACATGTCTTAATTTTACAACTTTAGACATGATAAACAAATTCCCTAAGTACTTAAGTACACATGTTCATTATTAAGCTCTATTTGGAGCTTCAAAAGTCTCATAGTTGGAGTATTACAAGTTTTATCCATGATTGTACTTAAAAAAGTTATTTTTCAATTGAATTTTATGTTGTTCCTTCATATATTTTGAATTTAAAATTTAAAATTTTAGCAATGATAAAAAAAATTGTATTAGATAAATATATACATTCTTGAATAAACTATGAATAATATTTGAGGTGTCATCAATATATATAGATATTTATAGTCTTATTGACCAAACACCATATATTTATACTTTTCAAAGCCATTGAAATACATATCAAGCTTGTCTAAAAAGATTATAAATATATGTAACTATCAAACATTGATAGATTTTTTAGGTGTTGTTTATAATACTTTAAGAAATTCACAATAGTAATAATTTAAGAGATTATTGATAAATTTATTAGAAAGAAGTAACTTCAAAGATATATTTAATTTACTAACATTAATTATCATTTTCAAAGATATCCAAGATTGCCATGATAAACATTAACTATAAGAATTTGAATGAATTTATAATTGTCTTATAAATTCACATTTCTTTCTAATAATACTATATATTATTCTTTCTAGTATCAAATGCCCCATTAACTAATTCAGCATCCACCCAAAAATGCACACCAACAGTACGCATTGGATAATATAGTGGAAACACTCTATCAAAGTGGTCATCAGCAAAATCATATGAGTCTATACTTTGGGTACGTCTCAACACACTACATTCAACAAGTGCACTGACTATCATTTTTTACTGTGGTACATAACCATGCTATTTGTTGGATAATCAAATATTACAGAGTCCTTAACATTCGTTTGACCCATGAGGATTTTCTACTTTTCATATGCTGCAATCGGATTCCATATGTTTGATAACGTTTCTCCAAATCTATTGTCCTAGCTCATTCCCTTGTTAAAAATATCTCATGATTGCATCATAATTAGGTTGTTAAAAATATGTCATAGTTGCATTGAATGCAATGCCTTATATTCCACTCCAATTAATTGAAGGGATTCTAACTAATGATGAAAATATTTTTGAACTGAATTTCCTAATCTGCTTGACTCTATAAATCAAGTGGTTGTTTGCAACAAAATACATAATTTATGTTAGTTCCAATCATACTTCATATAAAAAAAAAAAGTCAAACAAAAAATCTATATTAAATAATTAAACATCTTATAATTGAACCAACCTAAACATAATATATAGTGCCCTACAAAAACAAGAATATGTTGAACTAAATGTTATGGTATGTCTTTTAAGAAAAAAAAGCTGGCATGCACAAAAGAACCTAAGTCACCAATCCCTAATCCCTAAGAAGACTGGCAGCTGCTGGTCAGTTGGTGCATATGCTGCTCTGCATCTGCACAAGAATGCAACAGCACCTGACAGTTTGATATCATTAATATCCCCAAATGAATTCCTCCTTGTTGTAAACATTAATATCCCACTACCTGAACTATTAACACAATCCTCATTATTACCCTTGTGAATGATTCCAAAGAACTCAACAACTGATTTTCAGCATCTACAAATGTGGCTGCATAAATTGACCCATGCATAACCTATGTTTATTTTACCTGTATACCATGTCTATATACCTCAGTACTGATCGTTAACCAAACTACCAATTTCTATATTTTCTAAGGAACCCACTTCAGGTATTTATATATAAAGAAGATGCCTATATTTGTTACCTTCATTAAGGCCCATAGGCTGAAATGTGATCTGCACTCCTCAATTGTCAACCTGGTCATTCCGAACTGCAATATACTAGGATCTAGTTTGGATAATAAAAGCATAAAATTATTTGATCTAGTTTGGATAATAAAAGCATAAAATTATTTGATATCTAGTATGGATATTACAATGGAAATCAACAGTAATATCATGTCAATGGACTCATGTAACAATTAATGTACCATTCCATCCATGGTTAGGACCTACACTTAAGCAACAAGCTCTTTGTTCAGGTATATATATATATATATATAGGCAATCTTAGGACCTGCTTCAATATCATTTGTTAGGTTGTACCTGTCCATCAACCTAGAAAGAGTTAGCATCAGTTTTAGTTAATAAACTAGTGATTGTCTTTGATTTTCTATTGAATATATTTATTATTGCTTGAAAACCCTTCCTACCAACACCAGTGGGAAACTATATAGGACACGATGTCTTTAGGAGAGCTTCACTCATTTTTTGGTACCTATTTATTTTAATACAAATTCAATGCTTATTGAATCGAATCCTAAATCTACATTTGAAAAGGTCATATGTGTCAAACACTAGTCATTCGTATTTTAAAAATCCCTAACTTTAACTCTCCATTCTAATTCTGAAAAGTTTAATAAAATATAAGGGTAGATCTCTGCATTTTATTTCGAGGACAAAGATAAGTTCCAATTTGAAGTTACCCATGAAGCAAATGTGTTAGCATCTTGTTCTTCATGTCCAGTGGAACCTGTTTGTGATCAGGCAAAAGAAACCAAACATTAAAGTCAATGTCATCAAAACTTATCTAATGCGAGAGGGTAGCTTCTCCCACTTGTCTTTCCAAGCAATCTCTCATAAAGTCACATTCAACCATTACCATGCAATCCATTTTTCCTATAGCTTCCTGTTTAGTTGCTCTTTGTGGCAACTGCATGAGGTGGACCAACAAGTAAAACCAAGTGCATGTCTTAGAAATCCCTAAAATTGTAATTCTTTAAATATAGAAAGGTAGTATGAATTACTCATAATGTTCAATCGAATGAAATTACAACAAAATAAGTAGTATGAATTACTCATAATGTTCAATCGAATGAAATTACAACAAAATAAGTAGAGGCACTAACAAGAACACACCATCCTGTTGAAAAGCTAATCTTATAGAAAAACTTGAAAAACTTAAGGACATGAAAGAAATCAAACCTCCAGATTAGAGTTCAGAAAACAAAATAGAGCCTACAAATCTTCAGAGAAATGGTGGTTTCTAAAGACACCGGTATATTATTAGATGAAAGGAGCGATTGCCCTCTTAACTTCCTCATCATAATAGTGTAAGCTGGGCCTGGTGTTGTATACAACATAAGCCAACGTGCAAATAGCAACGCATGGTAAATATTTGTCAAAGTCGCAGTAGTTAAGGAAACTGCAAATCCATTACAGAGGTGGTGTCATAAGACACAACAAAAAAGGGTCTTCCATTGCCTTAATAATGACGATAACGATAATACTCTTTGGGCAGATCTTGCACTTCAATTACTTGAATTGTGTGTTGCTTCTTGGCTGCAAAAAGCATTACTTATCCTTTAGCTCATTTCATTCATTCATGGCTTCTCATTCATTTCAGAAACAGGATAAAAAACACTAACCCTTTTCCACTTGCTGGTACCCTTGCTGAAGCTTTCTCTTTGTTGCTTCCATCTTCTCCCTTAAATTCAATTTCTGCAAAAAAATACCATAACCATGTGTTCAAAAGAAATTTATGAGATATCCACAACTTAACTACAAATTTGGAATGAGTTTTACATGAAATTTCAATTTGCTTACATGTTGGGAAGGAGGTGGAAGAGAGGCACTGGCAGGCTTCATCTGTTGCTGCCTTACAATTCGCAGTCTCCCTGGACCAACATTATAAACCACGTGTTTTACACTTGCTATCCGATTGCCTTGACGCTCTCTATCTGACTGCTTTTGACCATCCATTGTCAACACCCCACTTGTGTTTTCTTGCTTCCTACACTCCTCAGGGGCATCCATTTTCAAATAACATTCATTGTCTGCCTGCTTTCTTTTAGCCACTTCTTGCACTCCTGAAAACACAAAAAACTTCTGCATGATATTCAAGTTGTGCTTTCAAAAAAACTAGCTAAGAATTAGTTTGATATGCACACCTGCTATTGCGGCTACATCAGCATTTCCACTAGTTTTTATCCCTTCATCTGCACCCCTGCTATTGCAGCTACTACAGTACCACACAAAAAAAATCAAGAAACCTGCCATTATAATTATGCATCTTTTCCTAGTTATCCTTACAATATAACAAAACTGGAATTGACTTGAGCATTAAAAAAAAATGTAATTCTCCATTGTTTCCTAGAGATCTTGGAAAGACTTGGCATTTAAAAAAAAAGATACAATTCTCCATTACTTCCTACATTTAACAAGAAGATCTTCTGAGCTTCTTTACTGCATCATATAAAAGCAGTAACTCCATGCAAACACAGAAATCGAATTGGGTATACAGAATAACTCCATGCGAACACAGAAATTGAATTGGGTATAAGTAATAATTCCATGCAAAGACAGAAATTGAATTGGGTATAAATAAAAGCTGGAATTAAACATTTAATTAGAAAGACTATTCAAAATCGATTTGGATATAGCAAAGTTCTTCTTGATTTACCTGACAACCTCCTTGGCGAGCTTCTGCTGGCCTTTATATTCGCCATTATCAGAATGATCTTCAGCAGCAGCACCGAGAGACGTAGATGTGTAAAGCCTCTCGGCGATCTTGTCTCTCCTCTTCCTAAGTTCATGGGGGCAATCAGAGGCTGCAACGAGGATTGCATATTCAATCACACTGCATATATCACCCTCTGCGTCCTCAAAAAACTTGCGCCATTTTCCCATGGATTCCATTTTATGCCCTCTATTTTAATTAACTTCAATTCTCAATTGCTATGAATCACTGCTCACAACAAAACTACCTCCGGATTGGATTAGATGTTGATAAGCAATAGCATTCTACTTTATAAGAGTTCAAACGTGCCGTTCAAGCAACGTTCAAGCATGCAATGCAGCGTCGTGTATACATATTTTTAAAAATGTTTTTTTTTCTTTCTATTTTTAGTAGTTTTCAAAAATAAATTATGGTTATTTTTAGTATTTGTTTACAATCAGATATGATCGTGTTTAAAAAACAAGTTACATGCAACTTTAAAAAAAAAGCATTAACAGTTTGATTAGTGCTTTTAGTTTTAGACAGAAACAGATATAACTAGCAGTTGCATGCACATGCATGCAACGATCAGCTGATAGGGGCCCAGGGCAAATGGCTATTGAATGGGAAGTAAGGAAGAAACTTGTTTTTGTAATGCAATGTGAAGTATAAATATTTAGAAATATTTGTAATTGTTTGAATGAGTCAAAAAAGGGAAAAGCATATTAATAATTCAATATGGAATAATGCGAAGTTAGTTTATAGTAGGAGGTGAACGAGGATAAGATTTGTCGAGTAAATTGTAATGAACAGTGATGTTCAAAAATCAATTTAAATATTTATATGGATAATTAGATGGATAGATCAATTAACGCAAAGCTATGTGTGCATTAAAATATATGAATTTGACTTATTTTATTTCATGTTGATTATTTGCAATCTATCCATTAATTGCAATCTCAAGCACTTAATCATCAATAATTTTAATTACAATAATTATTTTTAAATGATTTTTTAATAAAATTTCTCTTAATAAATCATATTTGGTAAATTAAATACAATTTAAATTTTCAAATAATTAGTTTTGTTAATAATAATAATTTCTCTCCTTATATGTATTTTAGTTTAATAGTTGCTAGGCCTAGATGCACATAAAAGAGGTAATTGATCTTTGATATTTTTGTCTAGGTTAATGAATGATTTGATTGATTATTATTTAATTATTTTAAGATAATGCAATTCATGGGAGATTAAGAACCATTTGCATAGAGCGGTAAATTGATCTTTGTGTTTCTACAACAATATTTTTTAGTTGGAAATTGATTATGAAAATAATCTTAGGAGAATGTTTTTTTAATAATTTTTTTCCTAATAAATTACATTTGAAAAATTAAGTACAATTTAAATTTTTAAATAATTAGTTTTGTTACTAATAATGATTTCTCTCCAAAATTTAAGGTATGATATAATTTTATATGTATTTTAGTTTAATAGTTGTTAGGCCTAGATGCACATCCATATTTAATGTTTTTGTCTAGGTTAATCAATCGGTTGTGTGATTATGATTTAATTATCATAAGATAGATATAGATACTAATACATGGAAAACTTCAAGTTGTGAATTAAATAATATTTATAAAAAGCATGGAATATTAAAGAATTCTCATTTTTTAAAAAGTTATTAGTGATCCTGTTAATTACTATTACTGAATTAAAAATTTAATTAGTAATATTGAATAAAAAAATATTCTTTGAAAAAGTTTATCCATAAATTTAGGTATGACATATTTGTTGGAAAGCTTGTGTGGTATTAGATAATTTATTACTTTCATGTTATTTGTTGTGATTATTTCTTATTTGAATATTATTTATGATGGTCATTACTAATGATTTTTTCAAAAAAGAAAGATCTTTAATATAGGAATACTTTTTATAAATAGTATTTACTCCATGATTTTGTAAATAAAAGAATTATTATCCATGCGTTTTATGGGTTTGTAGTAGTATAATACAATCGTCACAAGTAGAAAGGACACAAAATTAGTACATTACAAGGAAATTGAAAGTAAAAAATGTTAAATTTTCATTGATTGGTTCTAGTAAAAAGATGTTCTATAATTGTTGTATGAACAAAATTAGAAGGACTTAGTTAAACCAAAGTAATAAATGGATGATCAAATAGAATAAGAACAAATAGCACTTAGAAAGCAAAGATGTGCATAATCCAATTGAAGACTAAGTTACACCATCTTTGATGGAAAATGAATAAACAAGTCTCACGAGAAGAAGAATACGATGACACAACACATATTTTCCATTTTTAGAATAATTGAATTACAAGGTATGCCTTGTTTTGTGGAGAAACAATGCTTTTTTTTACTTCAAAAAAGATATTCTACTCAACCCATTAGAATGAAAAAGGAAGCATCAAAAGTAACTAAGTATATGTGCAAAACCAATAAAGACAATGTGAAACTAAAAAATAATTAATGATATTTACAATTGGCTCACTAAATCTATATATTGATATGATAGCATTATATACTTGGGAGTAATGAACAATTTTTTTGGAGCACCCATGTTGAAGTAGATGTATATGCAACATACAATTGAAATGATCACCATTTGGAAAATCCAATGCATGCACACTAAAGAACTCTTCGCCTACAGGGTATGTAGTCATAAGTGTTATAAAATCCATGAAAAATAGCATAACTTATAATTTCTTGGAAAATGCCAAGAATTTTAAAGTCATGAAAAATGCAAAAAAAAATCTAACACTTCCCTACATACCTTCCAGGCCAAAGTTGATGATTTTTTTTCTTCATCTTGATGATTTTAAATGAAATATATGATACCCAAATATCTATCCAATGAACATCATATATGATGACTAGAATTATGCAAATTTCCACCTACAAAAACAATATGCTCATGAGCAAAGAATAATTTCATCTTTATGAATTACATAGAATCACATTCACCACACTCAGTTGTCTATCTGGAAAGCTAGATTCTTGGGAAAATTACATTCCATTGCAAAGAAAGTGAGAGATATAATTAATAATATTTACAATTGGTTCACCACATCTATTTATTGATAATAGAAAAGTTTTGTACTTACATGTACTGTTGGTGGTGTTCAACAAGAGCGAGCAACATTGGATCAACTTGTTGGACCCTAAAAGAATTTGAAATAAACAATTTACAATACACTAATTTCCTTGAATGTCTATTGTATTTGTGCAACATTATAAAGGAAAAAATATAGATATAGAATAAAATGGGTTAGCATTATTTGTTGTAAATAGAAAGAGATAAAATAGGAGATTTTGAATAGATGGGATAGTGGTAAACAATTGTGTATAAGTAATCTATTGAATAAGTTGAAAAGAGAGTTGTGGAAACAATAAAAAATACTATGGATAGAATAGAGTATGTTTTTTCATGGACAAGTGGATTTGAGAATTTATGTCTCCATGTATGTATGTAGCAACAAATATATGACGATAGAATCCAAAAGCACTAAACCCACGCTCGTTGTCCTCTCTACCATATTGGCATCATGAAGCCTCATGGGCTCTAGCCAAACCCCCGAGAAAGAAAGGCAGGTAAGGTCCATGGAGAATCTCAAGGACTCTTATCATATATCACACAATAACAAAATTAGAGAAATTCTTAAACAACTTTTAGAAAAACACTTAAGAATCACAAGTAAGTTGAAATAGAAAATTTACAATACACTAATTTTTTGAATGTCTATTGTATCTATGCAACATTAGAAAGGAAAAAATATAGATAGAATAAAATAGGTTAGCATTATTTGTTGTAAACAAAAAGAGATAAAATAGAAGATTTTGAATACATGGGATACTAGTAAACGATTCTGTATAAGTAATCTATTAAAGAAGTTGAAAATAGAGTTGTGGAAACAATGACAAATACAATGGATAAAATAGAGTATGTTTTTTGTGGAGAAGTGGATGTGAGAATTTGTGTGACCATGTATATAAGCAGCAACAAATATATGACGATAGACTCCAAAAACACTAAACCCATGCTTGTTCTCCTCCCTACCATATTGGCATCATGAAGCCTCGTGGGCTCTAGCCAAACCCTTGAGCAAGAAAGGCATGTAAGGTCCATGGAAAATCTCAAGGACTCTTATCATGTATCACACAATAACAAAAATAGAGAAATTCTAAAACAACTATTGGAAAAACACTTAAGAATCACAAGTAAGAGATGGTCAAAAACCCACATTAAACAGATTGATACAAGACAAGCAATTTGAGTAGATTGTTATGGAAAACTAGGGGAAATGAATAGTGTGATACATATTGAAACAAGCAAGCTGTGTAACAGCTAGCTTGACAATTGAAGATTCCAACTACATTATTTGTTACTAAATATTATAGGCAAAAAGGGGAATTGTAAAAGATCTATTAGCAAAACAGTTCAGAAATCAATATAGACAATTTGAATTTAAAAATAATTAATAATATTTACAATTGATTGATCGGATCTATTTATTGAAAATGGGAAAGTTATGTACTTACATGTACTATTGTTGGTGTTCAACAAGGGTAAGCAACATTGGATCAAGTTGTTAGAGCATGAAAGAATTTGAAATAAACAATTTACAAGATACCGATTTTGTTGAATGTCTATTGTATTTGTGTAGCATTATAAAGTAAATAATATACATATACAGTAAAAGAGGTTACCGTTATATGTTATAAATAGAAAGAGATAAAATGGAACATTTTGAATACATGGCATCTTGGCAAAGAGGTGTGTGCAAGTAATCTATCAAGCAAGTTGAAAAGAGAGTTGAGGAGACAATGAAAAATGCAATGGATAGAAAAGAGTTTGTTTTTACCAGAGAAGTACATGTCAAAAAATTGTGTGCATATATATAAGTAGCAACAAATAGACAACGATGGAAGGTGAAAGCAATAATCCTGTGATTGCTCTCCTCTCTACCATATTGGGATCATGAAGTCTTGCAAGCTGTAGTCAAACCCCTAAGAGGAAAAGGAAGGTAAGGCCCATCGGAGATTCATTGAATTTTTATCATATACTAGTCAGAAACAAAGTTGGCGTAAAAACATGTGTTCTCAAACAGGATCTCTAATATTATACTCTCTTTTTTTATGTGACAACTTGGCAACAAATAATATAGAGCTCGAATTTAGAATATATGTATGTATATATACATATGTGTATATATATATGTATATATATATGTATGTATATGTAAATATACATACATACATACACACACACACACACATATATATATAGTGGTGTTGGTTTGATAGTAGACTATTGTAAAAATTGACGGCTTCGACTCTATTCTATAACAGATTGGAGGGTTTTAAAATTGTTGATCTCCACAATATGTAAGTTGTTTTACATGGGTGTTTTGCATAAATGATTTATTTATTACAGTTTATGTTAAAACTATTATTGTCCGCAATCTGTAAACCATTTTACATGGGTGTTTGGCATCATGGTTTTGTATGGATGGAGAAATTGTAGTTAAATCTTCTTTCTTTCATCAAAAAATATTGTTAGGGTTAGTTAGGAAAAGTATACTCTGAAATGTACTAGAAAATATATTGATTAGGTTGCATTGTCGAAAGAGCCAAATGTGTGGTGTTACGAGTTGCTTGCTTTGTGTCTGCTTTATAGTAGATTGGAGGGTTTTAAAACTATTATGCTTTGGAATCTATGAGTTGTATAGATATATACATATATATAAACATGTATACATATGTATATATATATGTATGTATATATATATATATCATGGTGCTAGTTTGATACCAGACTATTCTAAAAATCGTTAGATTTGGCTCTATGGCTGGTTTGATAGGGGGCGATTCTAAAAATTGACGGCTTCGGCTCCATTCTATAACAGATTGAAGGGTTTGAAAACTATTGTTCTCCACAATTTGTAGGTCGTTTTGCATGGGCATTTTGCATAAATGATTTATTTATTGTTAATGTTAAAAATGTTGTTGTCCAAAAACTGTAAGTCATTTTACATGGGTGTTTTATGTTATGGTTTTGTATGGATAGAGAAATAACAGTTAAATCTTCTTTCTTTCATCAAAAAAATATGGTTAGGGCTAGTAAGGGAAAGTATATCCAAAATGTGGCAAAAAATATATTCATTAGGTTGCATTGTCAAAAGAGCCATTGTGGTGTTGATTTGATAGAAAACTATTGTAAAAATTGTGCGTCAATCTCTGTTTCAATTTCCCCATAACAAATTGTTCTTCATGATACTCTTTTCCATAGTTCCCCATAGAAAACTCTTCATTATTGTAGATTGCTTAAGAATCAAAAGTAAATGATAGATCATCAAAAACCCACAGTAAACATATTCATACAAGAGAAGTAATGTATCTAAGAGTTGAGCTCTCAATTGTAAATTTGAACTACATTCTTTGGCAGTTAACCCACACTAAACAAAACTTGTGAAGGGAATGGGTGGAAATAATCTATGCAAAATGGGTATAACACCATAGAGTTAATTGGGAATTTGAGCTACATCACTTGGCAGTAAATATTATAGACAAATAGAGGAGACTTGCCTGGGTTTTTTTATGACAATGTAGAGATTACCTCTTGAAAAAAGCATGTTGAAGATTTTGTGATTTCTGGATTTTTGATTGTGTTTAAGTTTTTTATCAACGTTTCAGATCACACTCAGTGATCCATCATCAGGATGATAAAAGCATGTTGTTAAATGTGCCTCATTGGTTGATAAAAGTTTTAAAAAAATTATGAATTTAGAATTGATAACCGAACTGTTACATAGATTGGTTGTTTTTTATCAATATGTTTCATTATATTCTTTTTTCCTCATCTATTCGAAGGGCCCTGCAATAAATTGTTCTATTGTTCTTGTAAGAACGAATGTTTTTCAATTTTTAAAATTATGAATTTTTTCCCACGGTTATTTTGTTTGGATGGAACATGTTATATGCCTTATAACAATTTGTTTCATCATACTCTTTTTTTCTCATCTATTTCAAGTTCATAATAACAAACTGTTCGTCATGATATTCTTTTGTTCAATTTCCCATAACAAACTGTTCATTATTGTAGCTTCCCTCTTCCATGCTTCATATTCTAAAGTTGATTTATGATCATTTGCTATGTTGTTGTGGTTCTCGAGTATTTTCCTAATAGTTCTTTTAGAATCTACCTATTTGTCTATAGTTTTTTGTGCCAAATAGTGTAGCTTGAATTTAGAATTGAGAAGCCAACTCTCAAATAGATTGTTCATCTTATATCAATCAAGAAAAAAGACAAGAGTCACAGGTAAATGAAAAATGATACAAAAACATACACAAACCAAAGAAATTGAAAGCAGGCCAACGGTTTCCATCCATCTAACATTTATGTGTGATTGTTAAATGTTATTCCAATACTTATTACAATTATTACTTAGGCTGCTTGCCTTGTAAGAATCTATTCCATCGCATAGCAATGACAAGATGCATTAACCCTGATGTAAGCAAACACTTACCATGCTCTTTCCGCACACAGAGGCAACCAACTAAACCACTACCAACCCTTCTTTCGAATTTCACTTTTTGTCTATAATATTTAGTACTGAATAAGTGTTATTCCAACACCTCTTATAAAATTAGTCTATTTGTCTTCAATATATATACACATATGTATCTGTCTATGTTTGCAACCATCGATTTTCACATACAATTCACATTGTATGTATGTGTGTATATATATACACACACACACACATATACATGCACTATTGATGGTGTTTAACAAGAAAAAGTTGTATTGGATCGAGTTCTTTGACCATGGAAGAATTTCAAATAGACAGTTTACAATAGACTAATTTTGTTGAATGTCCATTGTATTTGTGTAGTATTATAAATGAGACAATATAGATATATAATAGAAGAGGTTAGCACTATCTGTTGTAAATAGGAAGAGATAAAATGGAAGATTTTGAGTACATGCCATGTTGGTAAAAACTGTCAGCAAGGGATATATTAGGGAAGTTGAAAAGAGAGTTGTGGGAAGAATATGAAATGCAATCGATAAAATATAGTATGGTTTTAATAGGCTAGCACATTGAAGAATCTATGTGTCCATGTATATTACCAACAAGAAATATATGGAATTGGAAAGAAAAATATCTAAATGCATAAGTAGTTTCCTCACAACCATATTCACATCATGAAGCCTCTCGGGCTCTAGCCAAACCCCTGAGCAAGAAACACACACATACTATAAATATTATTTGCAAAAATGGAAATGGTATTGAATTTCTTGAAACATATATATGTGTGTGTGTGTGTGTGTGTGTGTGTGTGTACATGTATGTATGTTTTGAAATCCCCCTTTCATGTTTAAAAATATAGATATAGGCAGAAATATATATCCATATATATAGACCAAGACCACTATGGCTCATTCACAATAAAACAACAATCTATATATACACATGTATGTCTAGACTTCCCTCATTTGTTTCAAGCTTCCTAGAAAAAACTACTGAGGTCTACTTATGACAACCCTAGAGCTTCCTACCTGCATACGCTGGTGGCGGTGTAGCTGGTTGCGCCGATACGCAAAAGTAGAAGGCAAGTGTTTGCCCATGTGAGCAATTTTGATTACACAAGCCAACTCTTAGATAGACTGCTTGTATTGTATCAATATGTTTCATGTGGGTTTCAATCATTTTCCATTTATCTCTAATTCTTATTTAAAGTGTTTTCCTAATAGTTCTTTTACAATTTCTCTATATCATGAAACATATTGATAGAAGACAAGCAATCTATGCAATAGTTGGGTTGTCAATTCAAAAGTCAAGCTACATTATTTGGCACTAAATATTATAGAAAAATAGGGAAACTGTAAAAGAGTTTCCAGTTTTCTTCGCTTAAAGGTGTATACACACATGGGTGAACCTGACAAAGCATATAGATGTGCAGGGAGATACGCATTGATATTTTCTAGCATATAAAAACATCATGTATATGTATATGTATATGTATACATATATGTAGGGAGATACACATTGATATTTTCTAGCATATAAAAACATCCCTTTCATGTATATGTATACATACATATATATATATATATACATTACTGTTGTATGCATTTTGTACAATAGAAGCTCTGTATAAGAAACTGTCCATAGTTATGGTTTACAGCTTGTACTCTCCATATGTTAAACTTCCATATAAAATCTGTCTTAGATGATCTTCCATTTGAGAGACTCTATAACAATTGTTACAAAAACACTTGAGAATCACAGGTAAATGATAGATGGTAAAAAAACCCACATCAAATACAAGTTTAAGAGAGGTAGAAAAACATACATAGGCCAAAAAATTTGGAAAAAGGTGAATGGTTCCTATTCATATCCCATTTACGTGTGATTCTAAAGTGAGCTATACAAATATATACAATATAAATATACATACATATATATTTTTATATATACATATATATATGTATATGTACATACATTTATACAAATATTATATATATATATATATACATGTTCCAGTTCCCCATACCAAACTATTCATTATCGTAGTTTTCTTGTTCTATTCTCAATATTTTAAAGTTCTATTTAATGTGGGTTTTGAAACATCTCTCATTTTCCTCTGATTGTTAAGTTTTTTTCTAACAGGTCAATGAAATGCATGTATAGATTTGAGTTTGTAGCATATTACTGCTTACCAGAAATTCTATCACTATCTAGACAAGGTGCAATAGGGAATTCTATGAGTAGACATGCAAAATTGATATCATGCATCTAATGTTCCTCGTATTTAATTAAATCTCTAATGTTCATCTTTTAATTAAATAAATCAATTTTATTTAATTAAATCATAAATCAGTCCTAAAGTTCCCCTTTAATTAAATAAATCAATATTATTTAATTAACCTCTAAAGTTCTTCATTGAATTTGTGATAGGTCGAAATAGAGCATTAGAAAGCAAGCAACAAGTTGAAAGAGTGCAAATAAACAACTTAAAACAACCTACACCTCAAGATTAGCCTAAGTTGGAAACAATGCAAGACAAAGCAACGAAATGGAACTTTATACCTTGCTTTGAGTCGATCCTTTGGTTGGCCCTTCGATCTTTGACGTGTATGCTCCTTGGATGGCACAAGATATGAGATGTGAGATGCAAATGATGCTTGGGAACATGAAAATAGCTAAGTGTTGGTTGAGAAACAAAACTGCAAGAGTTTGGCTAGCACGAAATGATCTCCCCAAAATGAGAGAAATGAGGGGGTATTTACAGGATTTTTGGAAAATCCTAGGGGAAATGGACGGTTGAGATTGATCCACCAAATATCAAGATGTAGGGCTAAGGTGAGTTGAGAACTCACAAGCCCTCACATCTTGACATGTGGCATGTGAGATAGCCCTAAAAGGTGAAGTGGACATGAGGTGGAAGGATAGGACATGACATGGAGGGGGGTACAAAGTACCTTGGGATTGGACAAGATCTCCTCATAAAGGAGGTACTTGTCCCCATGTGGGTGAGAGGACAAGTGGGGAATTAAAAA
The DNA here is from genome assembly GCA_007258455.2 of Sequoia sempervirens. NCBI lineage: Eukaryota > Viridiplantae > Streptophyta > Pinopsida > Cupressales > Cupressaceae > Sequoia > Sequoia sempervirens. Next base: position 20,889 of record VDFB02384235.1, read on the forward strand.
TTCCTCAAATATCCTTATGGGATGAGAGAAGGAATTTAAAATTCCTTAAATGCATTGGGGATTAAAAGGTGAATTAAAAATTCACAGATGCCTTGTCAAAAAGAAAGGCATTTAAGAGAGGTTGACTCAATTAAGTGATTAGGATTGTGCAAGTACTTGATTATACTGATTAGAGGAGGAGGTTGTGACTTGATGTGACAAGTCAAAGATCACATGGGGAAGAGAAAAAGGGAATTTAATATTCCTTGGAAGATAAAAGGAATTAAAAATTCTTTGAGAGGTTGATTAGGCTAGTTAGTGAAGATTAGAGGATGGTTAGGTGGCTAAGAGAGATTAGAGGCCAACTTGCAAAAGTTGGAGGATGTGACACATCCTAATCAAGGATTAGGCATGTGCATCCTAATGATGAATTAGAAGAAGGATTAAGATAAGATAAAAATGATGGAGGATGTGACATGAGGGAATTAAATAAATGGAATATTTATTTAATTCAATTGATGGAAGGAGGATTAAAGAGATAAGGTATTATTGATTAAATACCTTAGGGATTTGGCAGAATTAAAGATATTAATTAAATAATAATAGTATTACTGAAAATAAGAGCGAAAGGGGATGAATTTGGATAAATTAATTGTCCAAATTTAGACATCTACATTTGCCCCTCTTTGAGATGGTGTTACGAAGTAGCATCATTTCAAATAATATTAAATAGAACCTAGAAGAAGATGGTTAGATTGGAAAAGATGCCCCAGTCATTCAAAGAAGTGACTAGGAAGGAAGATGATGGGGGTAAAGATGAAAGTTAGGGATGAAGGATGCCCCCTCGAGAGGACATGCGGGTTCAGGAGAACACGGGTGGGCTCTCGAAATGGATGAGGTGATGCAAGGGGGGCTGAAGAAGATGATGTAATGTGATGGAAGATTGGGAGGGGAGCATGATGAAAGATGAATGGATGGGGGGAATTTGAGGATGAGAGATGAAATACAATCTAAATGCAATTTTCCATTGTCGGAGCACTAATTTTTGCTATAGCATAAGACACAAGAAGCCAGGGTACGAAGAACCAAGGCGAATTAGTGTCTAATGCAGAAAACAAACATAACAAACAAGAAGGATATCCCAACACCCCAAAGTCACGATGACCTTGGTCAGGCCAGGTATTGGGATAACCACAAGCACACAAGGATGCCCCAGCATAACACAAGACCTTAGGGGTCTTGGTGGGTACTACGTGGGACAACTGAGAAGACAGAAAAGATCAAGATACACCCCTATGTTGACTAGTCAAAGCACACCATGATATGATGGATCAAGGCGACCATGACAAGTGATGATAGGGAGCTCAAATGATAAACAAAAGCCAAAAGCATCAAAAGATCACAATTAATTTCAAATGTCCTTTGCCGTAGGATCAATCAAGGGGATGGGTGGGATTGATGAGGTCTATTAGGAAGGATGCATCCTGTTGAGACCGATGATGGATACTAAATTAAAAGATTGATATGATGCAGGATATTCAGAACTGATTGGATTTGATGATACAAGTGAATCTCATTTGTTAAGATCTAGCTAGATAAGGGCATAGCTTGATGATGTGACACAAGAGACATGACACAAGACTGACACAGGACAGGAGACTAACACATCCTAGCGACCTAGGGGCTCTGGGGCTGATCAAAGATTAGCCTTGCCTATGTGGAAGCGCAGAGCCCTCATAGTTCGACAAAAGGCTGATGATAGACCATGATGGAGATTTTGATGGATGACCAAGATAGGATGGAGAACAGGAGAAAAGTGGAAAAATATAGACTGATGATGGATGGAACCCCGAGGGCAGATCAAATGATCGACCTTGCCTACGTGAAAGCGCAGGGGCGACGTAGTTTGAGAGAAGGCCAAAGACAAATGATGGATGAAAGATGATGAGATAACCCTAGGTAAGGGGATAAAATGATTGGACCAACACGATGGGACAAGATAGACCTGTTGGATTGGATTGGAGGATGATGGTGATCATGAAGTTCAGGGATGGGATAGTTATCCAAATCATCAAAGGTGAAGTGGGTGGATGACATGACATATAGATGAATGATGAAGGATAGGAGATTGAAAAGATGTGCAAAAGAAGTAGAAGTGATGGCGATAAGATAGATGACATTGGATTGCATGGGGAGAATGGGGATCACGAAGCTCAGGGATGGAATAGGTATCCAAATGATCAAAAGATGAATTGGGAGGAGGATATGATAGATAGATAAATGATGAGAAAGGATAGGAGATGGAGAAGATGGAAGATTACTTAGAATGAGTAAATGATTGATCAAGATTAGTGAATGAGAGTGTGAAATGATAGAAGGAGGTGTGATGAATGTTTGAGATGATAGGAGGTGTGAAGAGGTGGAGGGAGGGATCTTAAGACTTTGTTCAATACCCAAAGATCTGGACTGTAGAGGGACAAAAGCGCAGATTAGGGGTTTGGTTAAGCTCAGATTGGGATAGGATTAAAGCTCAGATTGGGATAGGATTAAAGCTCAGATGAGGATTGGATTGAAGACTAGAATGATTGGAGGATGTGATGGGATGAATTCTACACCAAGTTCCGGGGTTGAAAGGGCATAAAGTGTTGACAATCAGATTTTTCCAAATTTGGCAATTTTAAAAAATTGTCAAATTTTTCCATTTTAGGAAACTTCATGGTCGTATGTTTGAGAGTCCCAATTTTTTCCAAGAAATACCCATTGGTGAGATAGGATGAATTGCCAAATAACATCCCAGATTTGGGATATGCATTTTGAGTTATGAGTGAAAACAATTTTTCAAAATGTTGAAGAAAAACACTAAATTGGGATTTTGAGGGTCAAGATGAAAGTTTGAGGCCCCGAAAATGGGTCAAAATGGGTTCCAACAGCTTTTAGAGAAACCCGTTGGAAATCCACTCGTGATCGCATAACGCAACCACCCATCAAATTTCAGCTCAAATGGACACCCGAGTCAAAAGTTATGGCCTCCGGAAGTTTTGGTGTAAAAACCAAAACCCCAAAAAATATGGTTTTCTGATAAATTTTGAAAATTTCAAGACATGGGTTTTGTCCAGGGCGTCGAAAGGAAAGATGGGTAGGAAATTTTTTTTGTGGGTAGCCTTGGTTTGCGTGCTGGAGGGTGAAAAAGGGCGGCGGCCACGTGACCGGTCCCCGCCGCAGAGGACGGGTCCACCACCGGCCGAGCAGGTCCGCCACCGAAGGTGGACAAATCCGCCGCCGCCGAGGGCGGATGGATCCGCCACCGGCGGACAGGTCCGCCACCGAAGGCGGACGAATCCACCGCCGTCGGGGGCGGACGGATCTGCCGCCAGGCGGACAGGTCCACCGCCGGAGGCGGACGAATCCGCCGCCGTCGGGGGCGGATGGATCCACCGAAGGCGGACAAATCTGCCGCCATCGGGGGCGGACGGATCCACCGCTGGGCGGACAATTCTGCGCCGAAGGCGAAAAAATTAAAAGAGTGATAGGTCAAAATAGAGCGTTAGAAATCAAGCAACAAGGGATTGGTGGGCTAGGATTAGATAGGGGAACGAGATTGGATGTAGGACTGGGAATAGATGGGGGATTAGGTGAAGGGTTAATATAGGGGTATTAGCATGGTGAATTAGGACATAAGGAGGCGGGTGGTGGATTGTAGTAAGGGTATGGGGATGGTGGATTATGATGAGGAGATTGAGGTGGTGGATGGAAATAGGGAATTGCAGATGTCGGATTAGGTAACCATCCTCTAATCCTTCACTAACTAGCCTAATCAACCTCTCAAAGAATTTTTAATTCCTTTTATCCTTCCAAGGAATATTAAATTCCTTTTTCTCTTCCCCATGTGATCTTTGACTTGTCACATCAAGTCACATGTGAAATCTAACTCTCTCCTAATCTTCATTAATCAGTATAATCAAGTACTTGCACAATCCTAATCACTTAATTGAGTCAACCCTCTTAAATGCCTTTCTTTTTTGACAAGGCATCTCCCTTCCCCATGTGAATTTTTAATTCACCTTTTAATCCCCCAATGCATTTAAGGAATTTTAAATTCCTTCTCTCATCCCCATAAGGATATTTGAGGAATTTTTAATTCCCCACTTGTCCTCTCACCCACATGGGACAAGTACCTCCTTTATGAGGAGATCTTGTCCAATCCCAAGGTACTTTGTACCCCCCTTCATGTCATGTCCTATCCTTCCACCTCATGTCCACTTCACCTTTTAAGGCTATCTCACATGCCACATGTCAAGATGTGAGGGCTTGTGAGTTCTCAACTCACCTTAGCCCTACATCTTGATATTTGGTAGATCAATCTCAACCGTCTATTTCCCCTAGGATTTCCCAAAAATCCTGTAAATACCCCCTCATTTCTCTCATTTTGGGGAGATCATTTTGTGCTAGCCAAACTCTTGCAGTTTTGTTTCTCAACGAACACTTAGCTATTTTCATGTTCCTAAGCATCATTTGCATCTCACATCTCATATCTTGTGCCATCCAAAGAGCATACACGTCAAAGATCGAAGGGCCAACCAAAGGATCGACTCAAAGCAAGGTATAAAGTTCCATTTCGTTGCTTTTTCTTGCATTGTTTCCAACTTAGGCTAATCTTGAGGTGTAGGTTGTTTTAAGTTGTTTATTTGCACTCTTTCAACTTGTTGCTTGCTTTCTAACGCTCTATTTCGACCTATCACATTTACATGCCTCCGGTGGCGGAAGATAAGGTCAAAATAGGCGTTAGAAAATCAACAACGAGATTAAAAATGCAAGATAACTAACTTTAAAACAACCTACACCTCAAATCCCTAAGGTCAGAAACAATAGTTTCGCTTTCTTGAAATGGAGCTTTTATATCTTCTTTAATAATTTATCCAAGAATTGGACACTTAATTTATCCAAATTTATCACTTTTAGATCTAAGCTCACTCTTATCGGTTAGTTAAGTAATATTATATTATTTAATTAAATATCTTTAATTACGCTAAATCCTAAAATTATTTAATTAATAATTAAATACCTTACCCTCCTTAATCCTCTTTTCATCAAATAAATTAAATAAATATTACATTTATTTAATTCCTCACATGTCATTTTCATCTAATCCTAATCCTTTTCCTAATTTCTTCATTAGGGATGTGCACATGCATAATCCTTGATTAGGATGTGTCACATCCTCCAACTTTTACAAGTTGGCTTCTAATCCTCATTTATCTTCTAATTATTGATTAATTAAGCCTAATCATTCCCCAAGGAATTTTTAATTCCTTTTTATTCTTCCTAGATTCCCCTTTTTTATATGTGAATTTTTAATTCACATTCCATCTTTCCAAGGCTTCTAGAACCTTGGACTTGTCACAATCTCCACATGTGACCAACCTTGGACTTGTCACAATCTCCACATGTGACCAAGTCCCACCTTTTTGGAGCCCACCTTTTATCCTCTAGATCCTCCTAGGAATGTGAATTTTTAATTCACATTTATATCCCCAACCACCTTTCTTTTTTCCATGTAGATTTTTGAGGAATTCTAAAATTTCTCAAATGTCCCTTTCACTCCCACTTGGGGACAAGAAATCCTTTTTTGTGGAAATCCTCTCACCCCCCAAGGTGCATGTCCTTTTCCCACCTCATGTACCTCCTTGACAACTCATTTCCACCTCATATCCTCTTGTCCACTTCACCCTCCACATGTCAAGATGTGAGGGCTTGTGGGTTCTCAACCCACCATAACCCTTCATCTTGACCTTGTTGGATCAATCTTGACCCTTGAATTCTCTAGAGAATTCAAATTCTTCTATAAATACCCCCTCCTTAAGGGCATTTCCAACACTTTTAGATTTGAGCAACTACATGCTGCCCATTTGCCTTCTCAACACTTTGCACTCTCATAACTACATGCTGTCCATTTGAATCCTCAAGCCTTTTTCAATCATTCAACCATTTTTGTACATCATTTTGCATATTGAAGCTTGCATTTTAGTCATTCAATCCATTATCTAAGGAGCACACAATCAATCCAAGCAAGGGCCAATCAAAGATGTATCAACAACAAGGGAGGTAAAAGTGTTTGTGTTTCATTTTATTTGCATTCCTTTTCGTTGTATCAATCTTTTGGCTAATCTTGAGGTGTCCTTGGTATTTTGTCATTCATGTTTCTTAGTTATTTTGCACGTTTAGAGCAGTAGAAATTCCAAGGTATACATTTCTGGCACGCCTGGTGGGACCCACACACGGGTCTTTGCATTTAATATTTCTTTGAGTTAAGATTTTTGCAGGAAAAACTCACAGAAGTGCGGTAGCGCCCTCACAGAAGTGCGGTAGTGCCCTCGCAGAAGTGCGGTAGCGCCCTCTCGCAGAAGTGCAGTAGCGCCCTCACAGAAGTGCGGTAGCGCCCCCAACAGAACTGCGGCAGCGCCCTTCACAGAGTTGCGATAGCGCCCTTTACAGAACTGTGGCAGTGCCCTTTACAGAGTTGTGGTAGCGCCCTTCATAGAGTTGCGACAGCGCCCTTCACAGAGTTGCAGCAGCGCCCTTTACAGAGTTGTGGCAGCGCCCTTCACAGAGTTGCAGCAGCACCCTTTATAGAACTGCGGCAGCACCCTTCACAGAGTTGCAGCAGCGCCCTTTACAGAACTGCGGCAGCGCCCTTTATAGAGTTGCGGCAGCGCCCTTCATAGAGTTGCGGCAGCGCCCTTTACAGAACTACGGTAGCACCCTTCACAGAGTTGCGGTAGTGCCCTTAACAACACAGTTTGGAGGGTAAAATAGACGTTTTGGCTTCGTTTTTGCTCTATTTTTTTGCTATATTCACGTGATAACTCTCTAACGTTGTTCTGGCAAGAATATTGCTATTTTTTACTAACATTTTTGTAGCATATTGTGGCAAAATTTGACCAAAGGTGAAAAAGAAAGAGGACAACTAACATTTGTTTGCAGGGGCATCTACATAATCAGACTTTCGAAAATTATTTTTGCTGCTCTCAAACATAGTCTAATTAGGGGGATTAAATCTCATTGTTTGCTGTGGTTGCTTATTTTTGTGTTACCCAAGGGGGCATTGATTTGTTTTCACTTTCCCCTTGCACTTCGTGTGAGCCTGGGGAGTAGTTGGAAATAGTTAGTGTCTTCTTTTTAGTGGGACCTGCTTGGGGATTTCATCACCCCAAGGGACGATTCCAACCACGTGTACCGGCAGGGTATATAAAGGGGGGAGAAAAAAAGTTGTACCCCAATCCAGTTGCATCGTAATTGGCAGAGCGTCGAAGCTAGGGTGATACCTAGATAGACGTGAAGAGTTGGTCTGAGCCTTTCAGTATCTCGCTGGGATTCCCGACTCACGCTTGTGACGGACTGGTGTTCATGGTTGTGCCTCACGTACCGAGAGTATATCGAGGACTCCCTAGAAGCCTTGTGCATCATAGATTAAGACTTTTCCTTGCCATACCCGTAATATTAATCATAGGATTGTGCTTGCTTGAGGTGTTTTCTTGTGGAAATTCTATCAAATTTTGATACTTTTGACTTGTTTCATCATTTTGCGTCCTTGCCATAGCCCTTGCCATCAAAAACCAAGCTTTGACCCTACAGAAATGTGGTAGCGCCCTACGCAGAAACGCGGTGGCACCCTGCACAGAAGGGCGGTAGCGCCCCTGATTTACTGCAGAAAGGCGGTAGTGCCCCTGATTTGCTGCAGAATGCTGGCTATGCCCCTTTAACTTCCTGGGACTGTCATTTACAAACCGTACGTCGAATCAACTTCGTTCAAAAACTAAAATTGCTTAATTTTTTGAGCTCTATCTAGTGGTACCTTTTATTTCTTCTTATCTAATCAAACAAATCCATTCCTCTGATCATCTAATCAATCCAAGCACACTAATCCGATCAAGTTCATCCAATCACAATTATCCAATCAACATCATCTAATTATTTGATCCCATCCAATCAAACTGATCTAGCACTTCAATCAAATTCATCAAATCATCTACCTGATCCAATCATTCATCTACTGAATCCCATCAAAATCAAAAGCAATACCATCCAATCATCCTAATCTGAGCTTTTGTCCAATCCTGATACTGAGCTTGACCAAAATCCTGATTTGAGCTTTAATCCGTTCCCATCCAAAATCTTTCATCCATCCTCTTTATCCTTTCACCATCATGCATCCTCATCCTCCATCAATAGTAGTCAAGGGAAACCTTAATTATGTAGATGATGATAACGAAAGTCTTGTCAATCAAGAAGAATATGACATAGATCCCCTTGACACTATCATCTCTAGTAAGCTTTCTCCACCCACTTTTCAAAATCTGATTACTCCTATGAGTCATCCCGTTATGTCTTCATCCATGCCTAGTCATGTTCCTTATGCCACCTTTGACAATGGATATCCAATATCTTCTTCATATTTGTCATGTCCTTCATCTACATCATCCCCTTACACAACATCTACATCCTCTTATCCTCATCTTCCATCACAACATTCCTATTACAATTCCCCATCCATGTCCCCCTATCCTAATCCTCTTTTCCAATCTTCCCATACTACTCCTACATCCACACCCTTTTACCTTAATCCTACATCCATGTCTCCTCATCCTAATCCATCATCCCAATTGCTATTATAATCCATCCCCCACATCCTCTTGTCCCACTACACCACCTATATCCTCTTGTCTTAATCACAGCCCATGTCCCTATCTTGGTCCACCCACTCCAATATCCTTACCTTAACCCTCCATCCCATCCTAGTATATCTCCTAGTCCTCCATCAATCCATTCATCAAATGTCTACTCCTAGTCCTCCATCCAATCTCAATCCTCCATTTACTCATAGTCCTACATTCGATCCCATTCCTCCATCTAACCCTAGTCCACAAATCCATAATCCCTCATCCATTTCTACCACCCCAGCCAATCCAACCATATGCAAGTCTTTCATTTCAGAAGTTCTCCAAGGACTCATTACAAAGAAGCCATCCCCAACTCCACATCTTGAAGTCATGGAACCATGCCATCCCAATCCATCATCCATGGTCACTAGTGATGAGACCCTTCTCCACACCACACCTATCATTGTTGTTACCACCCCTGGCACTGATCAAACCATTGAAACCATTGAACCCACATCTCCTACCATGAGAGCCACCGATTCCATCGAAGACACCCAAGCCCAATCCACTCCCTCTACTCCTAGATCCACCCAAATCCAATCCACTCCCTCTACTCCTAGATCCAACCAATCTATCGAAGACACCCAAATCCAATCCACTCCCTCTGCTCCTAGATCCACCCAAATCCAATCCACTCCTCCCACTCCTAGTAGCACCAAAACCCATTCCAATGAACCTCATGAATCTTCCATCCCTCCATCTTCCCCACTTGAAGAGTCCCAACAAGACTCTGTTACCATGCCTCCCACACACAATGAGTCACGCCAAGAATCTAATCCAAAGCATGCTAGTATATCCCCTTCTCCAGATCAAGATCCTCCCATCCCATCTAGTCCGCCTCAAGATCACAGTCCCCCATCCATTCCATCCCGTGATCCCCTTGTCATTCAAGCTTCCACTGCTCCATCTCCATCTCCATCGCATGAGCCTACTACCACAAATCCAGATCCTATCATGGCCCCTACTGCCTCTCCTAATGTTGCTATCCCATCCTCTCCTCATGATCCCCATCGCCAGCCTAAAATGCTATCCCACACCACTTGCATATCCCATGGTCCTCTCCTCCATGGTGAGATGCTCCTCATGGAGAAGAAAAACCAGCATATACACCAGCCCTCCTCTTCCACCTAATAATGAACTCGCATCATTCTTCCAGAATAACAAAAATCCTATCCTAGATCGAATACTCAAGAAAATGAACTATCAAGGAAAAGGTTTAGGCCTTCATGAGCAAGGTATTATAGAGCCCATCCAAGCTAAAGAACAATTGTATCCGCAAGGTCTTGGATGTACTACTCACGACTCGCAATCCAAAAATGTTGGTACAAACTCTAGGCGTCCTCAACGAGCCTTTTCCAAAAGAAATATCGACTCTTCCCATCGCCCCACTGGATCATATGTGGCCATCCCTCCTCCTCCTATCCTTATCACCTCAAACAATGTCGTCATCTTCCTCCTTCATCTGCTCCATCCATTTTGGGTCCTTACATCCCTCCATCTACCATCTCCAATCCTCCATCTACCATGCCCTTGTTTCCCCTAGGTCCTACATCTATTTTGGGCCCCTATATCCCAAAATCACCTCCTCCATCTCATCCTATTTATCCTTTCATCCATCCAACACCTATCCATCTCATCCATCATAAGCATCCCTCTCACATACCCCATAGTCAGGATCAACAAAGGCACATACCTAAACATCCTTTATCTACACATAATCCCCATACTCCTATCTCCATCACTCCACATCATCCATCTCCTCACACCCATCCCATTGCTACTAAAAGCACTTTGGTTGTTAAAGAAAAAATGCATAAATCCAAGCATCCAC
>VDFB02384236.1:0-46054 GCA_007258455.2 Sequoia sempervirens
ACCAAATGTTGACAAAACCTTAGCAGTTCATTTAAGCACATCAAACACATCCTAGATCCAAAAAAGGTTGGCCCCAAAGTCAAAAATGTGGAAACGGGAGTGACAGGGGTCCGCGGATGTTTCCAAACAGCCAAGGAGGAAGGGAATTCCGGAGGGAAAGTTTTGAAACCATCAAAACTTAATGGAACATTGAAAAAACCTTGGTAGTTCATTTACTCACATCAAACATATCCCAGATCCAAAAAAGGTTGGCCCCAAAGTAAAAAATGTGGAAACGGGAGCGACAGGGGTCCGCGGATGTTTCCAAACAGTGAAGGAGGAAGGGAATTCCGGAGGGAAAGTTTTGAAACCATCAAAACTTAATAGAACATTGACAAAACCTTCACAATTCATTTACACATGTCAAACACATCCCAGATCCAAACAAAGGTTGGCCCCAAAGTCAAAAATGTGGAAACAGGAGCGACGGGGGTCCGTGGATGTTTCCAAAACAGGAGGAACAAGACAAAAGGCAAAAATAAATGGTAGGCTTTGAGAACTATCATTGGTTTTGGGAATTCTAAATCGTGAATTTAGTTGAGGGGGCAGTTGTTTTGGAAAGACATGACCAATTTGGGCTTGGAAAATGGGGCACGCATAACAAGACAGGAGCATAGCAATCTGTCGGGAGCAAAAAAAAAGGGGCTCCCTGTCTATGGCGGGGCATGTGTGCAAAACATGCACAACAAATGGTGACTCACTGGGGAAATGTTCTAGATCATTTTGATGAAAAACTGGAATCATGAACCCATAATCTCTGGTTCTGACCTTCATGCTAGGGCAAACAAACTAGATGCCAAACCAAAGGATCAAAACCATTAGCCAACCCAACCTTCAGTATGCTAAAAATTCAAATGTGTGCAATTGCATTAATTCCCATCCTTCAGTTGCTATAGGAACCCAATCTCTATTTAGTTAAGCTACGTAGTTCATTCTAACTCTAAAAGCATCTGGGACATTGCCTTGCTACCAGTTAGGCATCCATAGCCCTAACGAGGTTATCATTGTGATTCTCCCGAACATTGCTCTACTGTCGGCCAGGTGTCCATAGCCCCAGTAGAGTTGCTCAGATACCCCTGAAAAGTTGAATTTTTCTTTCTTTTAATTTTCAATGTTTTCTTTATTTCTTTCTTTTCTCTTTTCAGCTCTTTTATTTCAACCCGCAAGCATTGAAGCTCGCGCTTAGGGCTGAGAATCATAGTGGCCCTGGAGCATAATTTTAGATTTTTCACTTAACTAGACTTCACAAAAGGCCCTATAGTGACCGTCGAATTCTTAAGATGTGTAAGAGCTATAATATTTTAGAATACGTCAAAGTTAGACTAAACCAACAACTTATCCTCTTCGAATTAAACACCTAGATTGCTTGACACTAACAGAAGACCTTCACCATCCACTCTGAAGACTTGATTAGAGTTTGAAAAAGAAATACGTAGAAAAACCATAGGAAATAAGTATGGTTGTTGTGAGAATAGATGTGCACAACTAAAATCAAAGGGACCCTGAGCAAAGCAGTAACAAAGCGAAAGCAAATGAAAGAAAACAACCTACAAAGTGAGCAACCTACACAAACCAACTAACCTAAGGAAAACAGGAAAGTGGTGTATTTACAGGAAACCTATTTTACTCAAAACAAGCTATGTATAAAGATATTTACAAAGCACTATGTTCAGGCAAGGCGAGTTGACATTAACACTCATTGGATTTCGCAATGCATGCACAAGAAAATAGGCGATTGTTGTCATTCTTAACCATGCAAATTTATCTTTATATTCTGAAAAAAGAAATTCAATGTTGCAGCACTCAAGTTCAATCATGTCATCATGAAAAATCAGCAATTGAGGAGGCTCATTAAACCCATGGTTAATCCATAAACATGTTCGTTTTCCCTCATTCCCATAATCAAATTAATAAGTGTAGTTATGAGAAATAATAGGGGCAAGGATAGAACCTAGATGTCATCACATGGATGTGGCAGCATTGGACAGTCGAGAGCAAGCATAACATCCTTCATCGTTGCATTGGCAGCCTCGGGTAGACGTGTTGGAGGGTGCAGCACTTCAGACATTAAGCTGGCGTAAGGCTGGGAGGATGGGGCAATAGGCAACTCTTCCAATCCACCAATGGGACCTACAACCCCGGTTGGCAGTTTTTCAAAAAGAAATACTTCTCCACATTGATCATCTGTAAACTTGGGATCCACTTGGTTGTTGTCCCCAAGGGGCAGCATGTTGTCTCGTCTCCTCCCCAAGGGTTATCCTTATTTATGTGGTGTTCAACGTCATGGGACAATGACATGCACAAATATGTCCTATTGTAGCCATTTGAATATGAAGGAGGATCAACAATGATCATGGCGGAAGGACTCCAAGTTGCATTTTATAGTCGGTCAAGTGCTTCATCTCTGTTAGCAACTATCTTAGCACCTCCATCTTTGTCTTCTTTTTTTTGATGTTCATGCATCTCATCATGATGTTCACTTGTTTCCTCTTACTCACTATCATTGTAAATGGAGAAGGAGCTCCTCTCCCAATCTGGAAACTCTAGTGCATCACTGTTCAAGGGCTCAAGGAGTATGTATTCATTACTACTGTCTTCTGGGATGTGCTCTTCCTTGACATGAGCATACCTCCGTAGTGAAACTCCCAATGGAAAGAAGTCATCAATTGATCGCACCTCATCAAGGGGACCAAATTCTACTGTACAATTTCCCTCCAAGGGCTCGACATAAAGCCTATTGTTCATGGTGTGCAAATGCTCTTCAAGAGGAAGAACTTCTTGATGACTAGTGGACAACATTCCTACTTGATCTACTTCATCACTCAGAAGTCTGAAACTGTATTTTTGTCCTTCTTATATTGCTTCCCCAACATCCTCTTGAGGCCTACCTTTAGCTGAGCCATCACTTGATTCGGGCTCTGGGTCTTCTACCTTGATCCAGGTAGCAAGTAGAGGAGGTTAGGCGCTTGGCTACTCCACTTGTCCCCTAACTTGTTTGATGGCTTCTTGGCATAGTTTACATGTGAACTCTAAGTGTGATGAATCATGAAGTCTGCACCAATTTGGCAATAGTAGCACCTCCAAATCGACTTGGTATTTCAGCTCTGACCAATCCTTTACTAATCTGGAGACTAGTTGGTCATATCTCTCCATGATCGGGTCCTCATCATCACTTGGGAGAGAAGTTGGATGGTGAACAGCTGTGGCGAGTGGTTGTTCCCACTCCTCCAAACTTTCATTTTTAGATTCTCGATTGATGTCGTTTATGAAGGAGAGGTCTTCTGACCTGATTTTACTTATCCTTTGACCATCTCCTTCTGTTGCCCCAAGGCTTTCAGCCTCTTCTTCTTGATTTTTAGCATCTGTGTTGGCTGTCCTAGCATATGCTACTGCAAATTCTAATAATTCATCTTCAATTGTTGTTTGTTCCTCTTCTTGAGTGGAGGACTGCTTTTCTTCAATGGAGGGAAAGTCTACTAAACTAGTTACAATCAAATTTTCATTAATGCACTTTGCTGTCCCAAGACTTTCAGCTCCTCCCCCTTGGTTTTCATTTTCTATGTCTGTTGTCCCAACACCAACTTGTGTCCAACTAGTTGGTTTATCTTCAAGGTGTTGTCCTACAAATGTTGACAGCTCTTCTGCCTCATGGGATGACTTCTCCTCATTGAGAGTTGGCTACTCCAACTTGTTTGAACAACCCTTGGGTTGAGAAATGATGTTGTCACATGATGAACACATAAATTCTGAATGTGGTGCATTGTAAAATCTACACCAACTTGCCATTAGTACTTCCTCCAATCTTGGTCCATCCTCACTGCTCAAATGTTCTTGGATCAGCTACTTGAATGCCTTGGCTGCCATGGTTGTCAATTCTTCCTCAGAGTCTACAAGGGCTAAAGGCTGATAGATTTCCCAAAAGGGAATTTCTCCCTGAAATACCCTTTCAATTCTGCTCAAGAATGTGAGACATCCCAACTCATTGTGCCTATGAGTGCAATGGATCTAACATATATCTGCCAATGCAAATTGCTACAATGGCTTCTTCAGTCTCTTGTTCAAGTTTTCATGCAGCCGAGTGATACCAATTTGTGCATGCTACTCCATTTTGACTCAACTTTTTTTTCCTTCAAATTTTTTAGATTTTTAGCATTGAAAGAGATCTCCCTATCTCAGATTTCTTCTTTGGAAGTGCTCTTTTTGAATTCCAACATTCAGCTTTGTAGCCTCAACATGTCATGCCCTCCTTCTAGTGCTAGTTCTATTGATGTGTTTTTTATGCACCTCTCAACACAGACAGTGCGTAGGTGCACTACCTCTCTTGAAAGACAATATTCCACAATCAAATTGTAGAACACTATCCCAAGCTCTCTAATGTTAGGTCTTGACAGTGCTTGGAATATCTCAGTTGTTTGATGTGATTTGCTGGAATCATAAGGTGGACTTACGGATGAGTTACAAAGTGGGGAAGTTGGATTTGCAAATGCAGTTTCAAAGTGCTGGAAGTGAATGAATAGTGGTTGTCCACTCAAAACAGCAAGTTGAAACTCATCAAATTCATCTGATTTAGCTTCATGGTGATGCTTTGGATCCTACTCTAACCAAGGATTAAAAGAAACAGCAAAAGGAGAAGGGTTAAGAAAGCTATTCTAATCCTAAACTATGAATGAACAGTAATAATGGTGGTTGCTAAAGTAGACAAACTCCCTAAACTGAGTTTTGCTTGGCCAAGAGAAACCTACAGTTGCACAAAACTAGTGCAATCTTCTAAGGACTGCAGATTTTTAGATTACACACACACATCATGCACAGGTAATTGAACTAAGTTGTAGCAATGAAGTAATGAGCTCAGAATAGCTTTGCAAAGTGACTCATCATCAATGAACCACAAAAAGCATGAGCTGTAAATCCATCAAATATTGAAACAACAATCACCATCACCACTTCCATTCAAAAAAAATAACACCTAAACTAATAGGGAAGTTGAACCATGCATGCAAGATGAGAAAAATCAAAGAGAACATCCATACAATCATGCAATCTTGTCTTCTATTGCTGCAAATGCTTTTTACAACAGCTCTCCAACCCTTACAAATGAGGGGCGAGCCCCTATTTATAGTTTTCCAAAACCCAAATGAATGGCTAGGATTGAATTACATCGAATGGCCCAGATTCAATTACATTAGGGTTTCACCCACCTCACAATATTCAACAATTTAAAAAATATCTTTGTCTTTTCCCTATTTTGTCACCTAGTGCCAGTCACTATAGCAATTTTGTCATTTAGTTGATTTCCCTTTTCATTGTAACAAAAACTTCCTGAAAGGTTGTTTTTTACTTGATGCATTTGCAGTGTGCTTCCTTGGATCAAACAAGCCCATCGATGATTGGAATCAATAGACTGGTTGCCCCTGATTCAAGTGGATAGCTCCCTTTTGCCTTCTTTAAGGCCACCTCCTGCATTTTTATCTTTGACTTCCTTGGCACATGCCTTCTTCTAACGTCGAACCTATTGGTGGGTGCTAGTGGGAGAGGAGATCATGAAATGAATGGTGAGAGAAGCTATGTGTATTCTTTGTTAAGCTTTCTCGATGGGTCTCCTGACGGACCTGCAGTAGGCTCCTTGAATCCTGCATACATGAAGTGTCGTTAGTGCTTTCATACACAAATCAAAGAAAACGTTAGTCAAATCTTGCAAAATCCTTGTTAGATCCATCAATGCATCATCAAAAGATCATAATATTCATATTTGGAGCTCATTTGAACCATAAACATTGATCTGGGCCGCTAGGGCTCCACAGATGTTCCAAAACAACCAAATGGGGACGAAGCTCCGGAACCAGCGAAACTTAACCGAACATTGATGAAACCTTGGAAGTTCATTTAAGTACATCAAACACATCCTAGATCCAAAAAAGGTTGGCCCCAAAGTCAAAAATGTGGAAATGGGAGCGACAGGGGTCTGCAGATGTTTCCAAATAGCCAAGGAAGAAGGGAATTCCAGAGGGAAAGTTCTAAAACCATCAAAACTTAATAGAATATTGATGAAACCTTGGCAGTTCATTTATGCACATCAAACACATCCCAGATCCAAAAAGGTTGGTCCCCGAAGTCAAAAATGTCAACTGGAAAGCAGCAGGGGAAGCGGCGGGGGCACGGGATATTCAAATAGCCAAGGGAGGAAGAGGGAACCCAAAGGAAAGTTTTGAAACCAAGTGAAACTAGTAATGGAACATTAAGAAGAAACCTTGAGTTCATTTCGCATGTCAAGCACATCCTAGATCCAAAAAAAGTTGTTTAAGTCTAAAAATATGGAAATACAGAGGCCGGGGGGTCCGGATGTTTTCCAAAAGCAGGAGAATAAGATAAAAAGAAAAAAAATGCTTGATGGAGTGACTTTATTTCTACTAGCGGATTTGAATACCCTAAATCACGTGAATTTGTAGTTAAGGATTACGTTGTTGAAGGCACTGACGAAATTTGGGCTTGGGGAAAATGGGGCACGCAAAACAAGACAGGAGCACAACATCCTTTCGGGAGCAAAAAAAAGGGGGTCCCTGCCTACGGTAGGGCGTGTGTGCAAAACATGCACAATAGAAGGTACTCTAGTTACTGCCTTTCATGCTAGACAAGATGAAGATTATTGGGTAATTGGCAGTGGCTGCTCAAATCATATAACCAGAGACAAAAAGTAAGTTTACTAAACTTGAAAAGTATGATGGAGTATTATTCATGTTTGGAGATGATTCTGGTGCAAAGATTGTTGGAAAAGGAACAATTAGTTTTGATGGAAAACATAATACTAATGATGTCTATTATGTTAAGGGCTTAAGGAATAATCTCTTTAGTGTTGGAAAAATGTGTTGCAAAGGATTTAAGCTTGTATTTTAGGATAATACTTGTGAGATCAGAAAAGGGTCTGGAACTGTGGTAGCTGCAAGAAGAAGAACATATGGAAATATTTATCAGCTTAAGGGTGCTCAAGTTATTGAAATTTGGCTATGGCACTAGAGGATGGGACATGTAAACTTTGACAACCTAATCATAATTAGTTGAAGAGAAGTTGTCAAGTATTTTCCCAGAATCACAAAGCCTATCAATACTATTTACAAAAGTTGTTAGTTGGGAAAACAAACAAGTTGTAGCTTTAAAGGAAAAGAAAAATCAACTACTAGAATGTTGGAATTGATTCATACAAATCTTTGTGGTCCTACAAGAACCAAAATTCTTAATGGTGACAGGTATTTTATTCTTCTTATTGATGATTATTCTAGAATGACATGGGTTACTTTTCTTAGGGGGAAAGTTGAAGCTCTAGATAGATTCAAAGTGTTCAAGGCTATGGTAGAGAATAAAGTGAACCTAAAAATAAAATTCTTAAGGTCTGAAAGAGGTGGAGAATTCACCTCCAATGAGTTTAACATGTTTTGTGAAAAGCATGGTATAAAGAGGCATCATTCTACTACTAGAACTCCTGAACAGAATGGAGTTGCTAAGAGGAAGAATCAAACTATTCAAGAAGCTAGAAGGACTATGATGAAAGAGGAAAATATACCTAAAGTATATTGGAAAGAAGCAATTCACACTGTTGTTTATATTCTTAACAGAGTTCAGATAAAAAGAAAAAACACAAAGACTCCTTATGAACTATGGTATGGAAAAATTCCTACTGTTAAGTACTTTAAGGTGTTTGGATGAGAACCTAGGAAAGTTTGATGCAAGATGTGATGAAGGTATTTTCCTTGGATATTCAACCAAAAGCAAAGCATATAGATGCTACAATAAAAGATTGAGAAAGATTGTTGAAAGTGAAAATGTAAAAGTTGATGAAGATATGTATAGATCAATTGAAATAAGTGAAGTTGAACCAGATGAACCTCTATGGACAAGAACAAGAAGAGAATAAGGAAGAAGAAAAAAAAATTGAAGATGAAGCTCTGGAACCTACTCCCAAGACTCCAAAATATGTGTAGAAAAATCATTCAAAAGAACAAATAATTGGATACAAAGACAAAAGTGTAATGAAAAGAAGCAAAGTGGTAGCAGCTGAGGAAAATTTGTGTCTACTTTCCAAGATATAACTAAAATAGTGTGTGAAGCATGCAAAGATGAAAATTGGGTTAGAGCTATGAAAGAGGAATTACAACAGATAGAGAAAAATCAGACATGGGAATTGGTTCCTAGAATAGTAAACAAGAACATAATTGGTAAAAAATGGGTATTCAAGAATAAGTTGAATGAGAATGGTGAAGTAGTAAGAAATAGAGAAAGCCTTGTGCACAAAGGTTATTCACAGGTTGAAGGAATAGACTTTGAGGAGACATTTCCCCGATGGCAAGAATGGAGGCTATTCAGATTTTTTTGGCATTCTTTGAACACAAAGATTTCAAGGTATACCAGATGGATGTTAAGTTTGTGTTCCTAAATGGAGAATTGGAAGGAGAGGTCTACATAGAACAAACAGAGGGATTTTAGTTATCAGATCAATTGAACATGGTTTATAAGTTGAAAAAGGTATTATATGGACTTAAACAGGCTCCTAGAGCATGGTATGCAAGGTTGGACAAGTATTTGACTCAACAAAAGTTCACCAAAGGCTCCATAGATAGTAACCTTTATTTCAAGGTTGAAGGAAACAAAATTTTGATAGTGGTTGTGTATGTTGATGATATTATCTTTGGAGGAAATGAGGGTATGCGCAAGAAATTTGTAGAGGAGATGCAAAAAGAGTTTGAAATGTCTATGATTGGTGAGTTGAATTTCTTCTTTGGACTTCAAGTGAATGAAATTGATAAGGGAATATTCATTTCACAATCAAAGTATGTTAAATAATTATTGAAAAGGTTTGGAATGGATGACTTCAAACTAGTTTGTACCCCTATGGTGACTAGATTGAAACTAAGTATGGATGATGAATCTTCTAAAGTTGATTAGAACACATATAGATCTATGAATGGTGGATTGTTATATCTTACTACTACTAGACTGAATATCATGCATGCAATATGTTTGCTTGACATATTTCAAGCAAAACCCAAAGAAATACATGTTATAACTATGAAAAGGATATTCATATATCTAAAAGGGGCTCTAGGTTATTGTTTGTGGTATCCTAAGGATACTGATTTTACTCCGAGTGCTTATAATGATGTAGATTGGGTTGGTTGTGTAGATGAATAGAAGAGTACAAGTGGTGGTGCATTCCTTTTTGGATGCAGGTTGGTTTCATGGCTAAGCAAGAAACATGATTCAGTTTCTTTATCTACTACATAGGCTGAGTACATAACAATAACATCTTGTTGCACATAGGTACTATGGATGAAGAAAACATTAAAGGATATAGGAATGATGTGTAATGAACCTATCCCTATCTTCTGTGATAATACAAGTGCAATAAATATTTCAAAGAATTAGGTAATGCATTCAAGGACAGAGCATATATCTATCAGATATCATTTCTTAAGAGAGAAGGCATTGGAGAATGAAGACATGCTTGAATATGTGCCTATAAAGGATAAGATTGTTGATAGATTTACTAGGACTCTTCCTAAGGATACTTTTGAGTATCTCTAGGAGAAGTTGGGGGTTACTTACCCTTCTTTTCTGAACTAGGTGCACTTAGAGGTGCATCAATCTAGTGGATCTATAGATTCTTCATTTGTCTCGATTGATGACTGGGGTCTACTCCTCAAGGGAAGTAGGAAGTATCATTGTTGCAGTATGAGATGTCTATTGTCATGGGTGCACTTCTAAGTGGGAGTGATCATAATTATGTAAAAACTTTTTGTTCTTTTCTAGTGATTTCAAAGGGGGAGAGAGAGTCATGTGTTTCCATCAATGACAAAGGGGGAGATTTTTTCAAGTATGAATAAGCATAGTGGTGTTGTCATTAATGTTGTCATTGATGTCAACATAGTATAGGTTGTTGTAGAGAAAGGAATCAAGTGATTGTTGGTTGTGCATGTATAGTTGAGATACTGTAGAGATGTGAGTACATGGAGCTATCTTTATTGTGTTGCAGGTGTGCTAATATGATGGGTTACCAAGTGCTTTTGAGAAAATTAATAAATAGTGAAGATAGAATTGTGTGTGTGTTCATAATGTGCTCTCGTATGTGCTCCACATTTCTTCTATGTTGATCCTATGCTTGTGCAGATCTAAAGTGTGGTTTAAGGGAATCCTTGGGTCATATACCTTGGATATAGCTTCTGGTTTGATGAAGAGGGAAAGTTGAGTTCACCGATTTGTGAAGTGGTTTGGCAGAGTTGTTTGTATGTGGACTGAGAGAAATGTATCTGCTCTATAGTCCTCCACTAGTTTTTTTTAGATCTTACAAATCTATAAGAAGGCTTGTAATGGTGTTATCTATGTTCTTTCAAAGTTGTTCATGGTTTGGTGCTTGAGAAAACTAGTTTCAGAGTTACTATGTGTGTCTATATAGTCTGAATGGACTGATGGAAAGTGTTATGTGTATGAAGGTTGTTGCATTTGCTACGGATGAATCTAAAGGCATCTAAGATGTGTTCCAGTGTATGGTGAATCATGTTATGTGGTTTTCATGTTATCTTCTTTTTTTGGATATGTGTACTTCAAAGTTCATTGGTGTTTTCATTAGGTTTGGCCAACCTGGAGTTTACACGTCATGCAAATGATAAGTATCAATTAAGGAAGCATGTGATTGATCCAATATGTTGTTTTGGGTCTTGGTTAAGTGTTGGTTTGGTCCACTCTCATTCTCATCAACTATGGGAATATTGAGTTTTTGACCTAATTTGAATTTGTTAAATGAAGAGTGTGTAGCCAACCTTGGAGAAAGTTTCTAAGGCTGAAGATGGTATAAATACAAGGTAAGATGTTAAGAATTGTACACCACAATTGTGAGAAGAAAGATAGATGTGAGAAATTGTGCAAAAGTGAACTGAAGTAGTGAGAAATTCAATGTGTTAGACTCCTGAAAGTAGTGAGTTGATGGTGTCTATAATTCTCTTATCAAGGCTACAGATGTGTGCAATTCATTGTGGTGGATCTTCTGTTGCATTGAGATAATGTTCTTTGTGTAACATTCTTCTTTTTATCTTTCTATATTTGTAGATAGTAAGTCCTTTGGTAGTGAGCCTCTTTGTAAATATTTTTTCAATTACTCTTATATTGTGAGTTAATCCTCACCATGGTTTTTCCCTTATTGGGTTTTCCACGTAAATCAGGTGTTTCTTGTGTTGATATTACTTTTTATTATTTGCACTTCATGCTCATACTTAATAACATATTAAAGTGGATGTGGAGATAATAATTTTTTGAGATTTGTGTGTTTGGTGACAATTGATTCACCCCCCCTCAGTTGTCTTGTGCAATTCAACATAATGCACCTCCAAGCCAAACTAAAAAGGATAATTCACATTGTGCATAATATAGTACCTTTTGAGTATTGTATTTAAATCATTAGAAAACATAGTCACCATAGTATCCCAAGTGGATCCATTGAGGTTCAACTTCATGTTAGATCATCAAATAGCATATCATTCACCTACCAACCAAAATAGCTATCCTACTATCCGTGAATGAACTAGGTATTGTATCTCTTTACAAACAAGGAAATATCTATAAGTCAAAATAGGATAAGTGTATTATACACCTTGCAATCATAAAACTATTTTTTTATTTGTTTCTTTAATATGTGTAAACCATCATAGAAAATGGTGACACACATATGAATCATCCATTAAGCAATGTGTATGCCTTATGAAATGTAAATGTGTGTAAGATAATATATTATCATGAAAGATATTTTAGAATATCTATGATAATGATAATAATGTAAAAGATATTATTAGATGTAAGAAACATGATTGTAGCCCCTAGGAGTAATATGTTGGTTGGGAATCTTGACTAGTTGTATGATGCATATTAAGATGTGTCATAGGGAAATGTTTTAAGGAGATTATGGAAGACCAAAATGGAGCACCTAATTGGGTGAGTTGATTATGATATAACTATTGAGACAAGTATGATAATGTAAGATCATTTGATATGTTTATCATTTAACTCATCATGGATATGAGCATTGTAATTTGGGCCGATAATATCAAAATCTGCATACCCTTGCAATTTCCCACTATATCTTCTCCTCACTTTGGCATCTTGATATGAATTATCTTAAATGTAAACTATTATCAATTATCCACTAATTTATTTTTTTCTTATTGTACATTTTGTTAGAGAAAAAGTTGTCTCACTTGGTGATCTCTTTTCTAATCTCTCTTTTTTAAGTCTTCATGTTATTTTATTCAAATATTTAAATACATTTTCTCAAATTTATCTTGGTAATTATAGTTCCTCTCTATTTTAATTGTTTTTTATCCACGCAAGGGAATTTTATGTACGAAGCAATACATTTAATTTTTTGTTTGGACTAGATTATAGTGCTGGTTAATTTTCCAATGCACCTAAAGGAACTTCTAAGGAATAACCAATTCCTATATTCAAAACTCTCAAAAATAACTGGCCAAGGAAGAAGATCTAGTTGAAGATTGAGCTCTTCTGCACTTTAGGCTCTATGGGGCCAAGGAGGGTGTTCCTATTGGTGTTCATTTAAATTGCACTTGAGAGAACACATCATTTTCATAGATTAATTTGAATGAAGGATAATTATGCAATTATTACTACGAAATTGGCTTGTTTCTAAGTAACTTGCTACCCATTCATCCAAAGCTAGCCTGCATGGTAATTGACAAAAAAAAATTGTACAAAGATTTTTGAAATTTGAAGTGAATTTAAAATTATGACTTTAGGCTAGTCACCATACAACTATTGATTAACCCTTTAGGTGAACCATTAAGGAATAGACTAGTGCTTTACTAAATTGGATGATGGAGTCACATATACAAGAATCAGTAATGCAGAAAATGACCTTAAAATTTAATGGGGGGACTACCCTCATAACAACTTTGCATTATGGAGCTCACTATTTCTGATATATAACTGCTTATCAAACCATCTACAAATAATTGTAAATCTATGACTCTATTTAAGCATTTAATTGATTTCTTGAATCAAAGCATAAACTAGAAACATATATTTGAACAAATGTTCAAAGAAGAATGAGAATATTATTAATATTCCACTCATAATCCACTCAAATCCGCACAAGGAGAGAAGATATATCAGAATTATACTTTCATTTATGCTTATCAGTCAAATTTTCATAACAATTTAAGATAACATGTACTTGTTTCATCTAGAAAAGCTCAAAATAGACTAGCTATTCTATTCCTATCATTATATTCATATACACTTCACTCAAAAACCTAATTAGAAATTTTATCTATCATTCATCTCCCTACAAACAAGCCCTGAATTCCTTTTTTATAGAGTAAGGGAGAGACAAGCTTCAGGCTTAAATGCAGTTTCATTACAAATTTCATTTCATGCAAAATTTCATCTACATTTACTTCACATTTCAAAATTCCCATGTGTTGAATCTAGAAGAAAATGGTGCAAAATGGGAAAATCCAAAATTATAACCACCATTAGAAATGTATATGCAAAGTGTCACCAAAATTCATTTGGTTGCCATCCATGCTACAAAAAACCAGGCATCCACAATGCCACGAGGGCACACAATTAATGTTCAACACCAAAATGTGCCACACATGCAAAAATAAAACCACCACCACAACAAACATTATCAACTCAAATAGTTCACATCCCACACACAAATTTTCATTTACTAGCCACCCCACCTTTACCAGTGCCCAAAATGCGATATAAGCGCCCGCTTCAAGTCATTGCAAGAGGAGGAGAGGAAAATTCAGCTTCTTCCTCATTCTTTTCCTTTCCAAACACACTACCCATCCTCCCACTTGGAGTTTTGACTGCCAATGGCGAGACTGATATTACTTCCTGACTAGGGGTTAGACAATGACTCAAGAGTGGGAGGTATCGACAATAATCAGAATCAGTCTCTATTTTTCTAGCAGATGAGTTGCTTGTAAGGTCAATGGGTGAGTTTTGGCATCCAAAGGATCCATTCCCATACCTTATCTTCCTATCTGCTCTAGTAGTAGACTACACTGGTTGCTTGCCTTTAGCATCCACCTTCTCTACAACCACACTCTAAAATTGTAACCTTCGATTGCGCCTTGCGGGGGAAAGTCTAGACTTTCCATTAGGAATGTTGGCCTCCATGGTTGATGTAGCTTCCAACATACCAGAACTAGGCTTTTGATATCCTAGACAAGTAGACCTCCTCACTTGTTCACGCATTTTTCTTATTTGTTAATTGCTTAAACCTACCTTTCCTTTTTCAAGAGAACTTCTAACTGCTAAGAGTGAATGACACAAATAACAATTATTCCTTTTATATTTATCGTGTGGGGTGATGGCATCCACAATCAATGTTTAGCACACATGCGCAACCCTAGCAGCTTGTTGGCAGATGTATTACCACCGTTTAATTCCCCATTTGCATGGAAACCTGCAAATTGTGCCTCATGATTACCAAGATCTATGTTTCCACATGAATTGAGATCAACTCGATCATTCTATAGAAGGTTGACCATTAATGTGAGCTAGTTGCATAACGTAAAATGGCTATCACATGCTTTCGATCAAGATTATATATAAGTTGTCGATTCTCTTCTAAGATGGCACATTAGATGGTCAGCCTTCATTTGACTACCTTCGACTTCCAACGGGGCTTCGTTGAAATGTTCACAACCAATAATATTCATCCATGTCGGATGACATCTTCGCAGTGTGGGGGCTCCACAAATTTAGTAGACTGGGACAAGTGTCGAGATCTCATTGATCTCAAGAGTTTAAACCATCATTCATTTTCATCAAGCGAGCTAGTAGGGAATGGTGAAGATGATCCTTGGATTTCATCTTAGCCATTCATTGGAGATGTTGGGCCATCGACGTGGTAGTGGGGAATGGGTCATGCGGCTATATAGGGACACACATCCACTTTTTTCCAGTCTCATTGTATTTATCCTACAGGTGCTTAATTCTCGCAGGCTAGTAGGGTACGATTCAGATCTCCTCCTAGATCCTCAAATCTTGAAACCTGCACTTCACATAATGCTAGCATTTAATGTACAAGACTTGGTCTAGCTGACGACAATATGACCACTGGGGGTTAATGACTTAAGCCTAAGTCCTTTGGTTAAACTTAAAATCAAACTTAGGAAAAGGATTAAAACTGACAAGAGACTTGATGACCGGTGCTTCGGGCTAACGGGGCCATTAGACTGACATGTTGGATGGCTCAAGAGATGAATTAAGGGATCAGTGACCAATAGAGCAAGTCAACCTCAAATTATAACACTTGCATGCTCTTGTGAATAAAACCCTACTCATTCATGGGGAAAAGGGTTTAGAATGGATACTAAATCCATGGAGGCAAAGAGAAAATTCCTTATATTTTTATAAGATCCATTAGTGGCTCATGCTTGGGGATGCATATCCCTCACAGGTATGGCAAGAATTGAATCTCCAGTTGAAGCAGATTAGGGTACAAGACCAAAAACCAAGGAACTCACCTGGACTATGCAAGAAGACCCAATAGGAAGCAAACAAACTAGACAAGCATATATACAATACTTACAGAACATACATTGTGAATTATTTTACAAGGCAAAGGCCCTAGGCCCAAAAATTGAGGGACAAATTTTTCTTCTATCAAAAACTTTAACCTGTTTACCCTTTAGTGAATGCACCTGAGCAGTATGTAACTTCAAATCATCAATATCACTATGATCAATACTGCCTATGTCACTCAAAGCAACATTGCCAGCTTTGTCCCTTTCCATTACATGTTCCTCAAACTAAATCAAGAAAGTAAATCCTTCATATTCCACATTTTCATGAGATATATAATCATCTTCAATTTTTTCATCAAACTTGAAAGCCTCATAGACATTCAGGCTCAAATTAGGCCAATCCTCAGTGAATTTAGGAAAGAAAGCATAACCAGGTCTATTATTAGCTTGCTTACCACAAGTGCTAACCCCATGAGGTGAAAGAAGTTCCATAATCAAATCCATAAGATAAGGAGTATCTGGAAAGAATTCCACCGCAGACTCATACTGTCCTATATCATTCTCATAATCACCAATGTCTTTGGATTGCCCTTCAGCTGGGTGGAAAAGTACTGTAATGTCTGCACACTCTGTAGAATCATCAAGTAATCCCTTCTCCTCAACACAAGGTTGTGTCATTGGAATATCTATGCAATCATCCTATGAAATATGACTACTTGACCTTTCAATTGTACCAATCTTCACCATAGGGGAGTCAATGCAACTATGTGCATCCTTTTGGTTATCCTCATTATATTTAGAGCTGACACCATACTTGGTAGCTTCGTTATTGATGTTTGCATCCCCATACCTTTCATGCAATTTGGAACTTAGCAAATCAGAAGTAACATCTTTATTGACAGAAATACCCACCTCAACACAACTTTTATCTTCACATGGACCATCCACAACATATCCATTGATGGTAATTTCCAGATACTCATTAGAGTTATCTTCAAAAAGAGTATTTCTCCTACACCAATAAGGAATGTGATTTGAAACTTCATCATCCAAAACATCCTCATCAAATAAAGCATTTTACATGCAATAATTTGATGTATCTCATCATCTTTAAAATCAGGATGCCAACAATCCAGATTATCAATGCATTCAAGATTAGTGAATTCATTTGAAGAACACAAAGAATCAATGTCACTATTCTCCTCATCTTTCATGTCTGCAACAATTGATCCATACTCAGATAATTCTTCACATGAGGAGAATTTTTCACTGCCTAGGAAACATATACCTTCTAGCTATTAACATATCCTCTACTAGAAGCAAGGGATTCTATCTCTACTTCATATGAAGAGTCATATTCAATTGTGGACTGCTCCACTTCAATCTCCTCATTTTGGTTCCTCATTTGTGCCACATCAATGAGAATAAGTGTATTTCCTTCATTGACTAGTGGGTGATGGCTACTAGCTGAGTCAACCTGGGATGCTTCACCTTGCTCTCCTTGTGTTTGTTCACAACTTATGACATCCCAAGGAAAATAATTAGATATCACCTCCTTGTTTCCATATTATATCTCTTCATCCTCATCATTACTGCATGCATTTATTTCTAAGTTGCTAGTGAAATGGAAACATTCAATAGTCAATTGTTCTATTTCCAATGCTTCTCTTGGATTTGACATTCTAAAGCTTTGATCTCCTTCAACATGACAACTATTGCTCTCATCATGAGTAACAGATAAAGGTACATGACCATGCTTAATTTTTTCCACAATATTAATCCAATCTACAACTTGATCAAGGCTATGAGGCTTTAGATCCTCAGACCATTGGCTAGACCCTAACATATATGCTTCACAAAACAAGTTAATGCACATTAGATCACTAGGTCTGAGATTCTTGGGTATTTCCATTAGAGCATCCAAAAATCTTGAAAATAATTCATATGGTGACTCATTTGCATATCTTCTTATTTCATGGAACTTCTTGATAGAAAGGATTGCATCATATTTTCCCCTCATTGGCTAATGTGAAGTTGATGCTTGCTCACATCCTACATTTTTTGGAAGCAAAGTGGATACAAAATTTATGAGATCTCCTTCAACACAAATCCTTTTACCTTCTAACCTATTTGGTTCAAAACCTTGGGAAGTGCTAGAACTACTACTAGCAGTCATAGATCCTCTCATCATTGAGTATCTTAAATTATTATCAATATCAATGGCAATGTGATATGCCTAGTGCAAAGTTGTGGGTTCTTTGTCTCTTAATAAGAAACTCATCTTCTTATCAAATGCTCCTAGATATACAACCAAACATTTTTCATCATTAGGCCTTATATCTTCTGGAATTTCTTTGATTGCCTTTGCAAATCAGAGATTGAAGAAAGGAACTAACTCCTGTTCACTAATGTGGATTTCCATGAAATTCTTTGTCACCGCACTTGGATTCACCCTTTCACTGAATTGTTCAACAAATCTTGTCATGAACTAATTCCATGAAGCTATGAAACTTGCTAGAAAATATGTATACCAATCCCTAGCATCATCCTTCAAGGATTGAACAAAGAGCTTCATGAAAAAATCTTCATGATTCACCTCATAATCCCCCATAACATCCATGAATATTTGCAGATGTTTAGAGGCTGATTCAAAAATTTTCCCTGTGAATTTGGGAAAATGTTTCCTAAAATTCTTAGGAATCAAGTTTGGGAAACCTCTAATACCACTAAAAACCAATGGCATATACCTTTCAATAATAAAATCCCTTTGAGGGCATGACATGGCTTCTTCACCCTGCATACTTGGACTTGATTCTCTACAGGGTAATTCTCTAAAAGGTAATTCTTAAAAGAATAGCATACTTCTCATAGAACTATAAAATTTTCACATAAGAATTATGAAAAGAATTACTACTATTCCCTGTCTTAATGAAAATTCATCTAATAGGGAAACATCTATGATCTCAAGTCTTGAATATTTCTCACAAACTTCTTTCAAACAGAATAATGCTTGCTCTAGATTCATGAGAATACCTAGAAGCTTGTAGCAGTTGTTATCATTTCTTCCTGATTGTGAATTCTGCAGATTTGAAAATCTTCTTCACAATTTAATTGGTTCCTTGGATAGAGTCGCCACCTCTTTTACAGAGGAATGAAATTCAAAGTCAATAAGTTCCTTCAAGGATAAATCTTGTTCTAGGTCTTCTCCAACAATGGATTCATACTCAAATCCTTTGATCTTTGCTGCCACAAAATCTCTTCCAACTTCAAAAAATTCTCAATTATCCGAACAAAGGTCCTTGACATAATAACTTCAAAATGGCCAATACTTTGACTCTATGTAATGACTCTTAAGGCTTGATTCTTCAAGATTTGAATGACTCTTTGATAAGACAATTGGGAATTGAATTTCTAAGTGCATTCCCCAATAGAGTCATCATTATGTTGGTGAATTTTCCAGTGCACCTAAAGGAACTTCTAAGGAATAGCCAATTCCTATATTCAAAACTCCTGAAAATGACTGTCCAATGAACAAGATCTAGTTGAAGACTGAGATCTTCTACACTTTAGGCTCTGTGGGGCCAAGGAGGGTGTTCCTATTGGTGTTTATTTGAATTGGACTTGAGAGAATACATCATTTTCACATATTAATTCGAATGAAGGATAATTATGCAATTATTACTATGAAATTGGCTTGTTTCTAAGTAACTTGCTACCCATTCATCCAAAGCTAGCCCGCATGGTAATTGAAACAAAATTTTGTATAAAGATTTATGAAATTTGAAGTGAATTTAAAATTCTGACTTTAGGTTGGTCACCATACAACTATTGATTAACCCTTTAGGTGAATCATTAGGGAATAGACTAGTGCTTTACTAAATTGGGCAATGGAGTCACATATACAAGAATCAGTAATGCAGAAAATGACCTTAAAATTTAATGGGGGGAGTACCCTCATAACAACTTTGCATTATGGGGCTCACTATTTCTTATATATATCTGCTTATCAAACCCTCTACAAATAATTGTCAATCTATGACTCTGTTTAAGCATTTAATTGATTACTTGAATCAAAGCATAAAACAAAGACATACATTTGAACAAATGTTCAAAGAAGAATGAGAATATTATTAATATTCCACTCAAAATTCACTCAAATCTGCACAAGGAGAGAAGATATATCAGAATTATACTTTCATTTATGCTTATCAGTCAAATTTGCATAAGAATTTAAGATAGCATGTACTTGTTTCATCTAGAAAATCTCAAAATAGACTAGCTATTATATTCCTAGCATTCTATTCATATACACCTAACTCAAAAACCTAATCATAAATTTTATCTATCATTCATCTTCCTACAAACAAGCCCAAAATTCCCTTTTTATAGAGTAAGGGAGTGGCATGCTTCATGCTTTAAATGAAGATTCATTAAAAATTTCATTTCATGCAAAATTTCATCTACATTTACTTCACATTTCAAAATTCCCATGTGTTGAATCTACAAGAAAATGGTACAAAATGGTAAAAGCCAAAATTATAACTGCCATCAGAAAGAGAAATGCAAAGTGTCACCAAAATTCCCTTTGTTACCAGCTATGCTACAATGAACCAAGAATCCACAATGCCACGAGGGTACACAATCAACTTTCAACACCAAAATGTGTCACACATGCAAAAATAAAACCACCACCACAACAAACATTATCAACTCAAAAATTTAACATCCCACACACAACAAATTTTCATTTACCAACCACCCCACCTTTACAATGCCCAGACTGTGATATACGTGCCCACTCTGAGTCATTGCAAGAGGAGAGGAAACGTTCTTCCTCATTATTTTCCTTTCCAAACACACTACCAGTCCACCCACTTGGAGTTTTGACTGCCAATGGCGAGACTAATATTACTTCTTGACCAGGGGGTAGACCATGACTCAAGAGTGCAAGGTATCGACAATAGTTGGAATCAGTCTTTGTTTCGCTAGCAAATGAGCTGCTTGTAAGGTCAATGGGTGAGTTTTGGAATCCAAAGGAGTCATGCCCATACCTTATCTTCCTCTTCACTCTAGTAGTAGACTGCATTAGCTACTTTCCTTTATCATCCACCTTCTCTGTAGCCACACTTTGAAATTGGAACCTTCGATTGCACCTTGCGAGTGCAATTCTAGACTTTCTAGTAGGAATGTTAGCCTCTATGATCAAGGCAGCTTCCAACATACCAAAACCAGGCTTTTCAGAGCCGAGACAAGCAGACCTCCTCATTGGTTCATGCATTTTTCTTATCTGTTAATTGCTTAAACCTACCTTTCCTTATTCAAGAAAACTTCTAACTGCTAAGTGTGAATGACATGAATAGCAATTATTCCTTCTATATTTATCATGTGGAGCGATGACATCCACAATCAATGTTTAGCATACATGCACAACCCTGGCAGCTCGTTGGCAGATGTACTATCACCGTTTAATTCCCCATTTGCATGGAAACCTACAAATTTTGCCTCATGATTACCAAGATATGTGTTTCCACATGAATTGAGATCAACTTAATCATTCTACAAAAGGTTAGCCATTAATGCGAGCTGGTTGCATAGCATTAAAATGGCTATCACGTGCTTTCCATCAAGATTGTGTATAAGTTGTTGATTCTCTTATGAGATGGCACATCAGATGGTCGACCTTCATTTGACTACCTTCGACTTCTAGCGGGGCTTCATTGAAATGTTCATGACCAATAATTTTCATCCATGTTAGATGACATCTTCATAGTGTGGGGGATCCACAAACTGAGTAGACCGGGATAGGTGTAAAGATCTCCTTGATCTCACAAGTTTTAACCATCGCTCTTTTTCACCTAGTGAGCCAGTGGGGAATAGTGAAGATCGTTATGTAGATTACATCTCAGTCATTCATTAGAGATGTTGGGCCATGAGTGTAGTAGTGGGGAATGGGTCACGTGACTGTACAGGGACATGCATCCACTTTTCACCAGTCTCACTGTATTTATCCTACATGAGCTTAATTCCTATGGGCTTGCAGGGTACAATTCAGATCTCCTCCCAGATCCTCAAATATTGAAACCTACACTTCACATAATGTTTGCATTTAATGTACAAGACTTGGTCTAGCTGACGACGATATGACCACTGGGGGTTAATGAATTAAGCCTAAGTCCCCAAGTTAAACTTAAAATCAGACTTAGGAAAAGGATTAAAATCAACAAGAGACTTCATGACTGGTGCTTCGGGCTAACGGGGCTAGTAGACTGACATGCTGGATGGCTCAAGAGATGACTTAAGGGATCGGTGACTGATAGAGCAAGTCAACCTAAAATTATAACACTTGCATGCTCTTGTGAATAAAACCCTACTCATTCATGGGGACAAGGGTTTAGAATGGATACTAAATCCATGGAGGTAGAGAGAAAAATCCTCAAAATTTTATAAGCTCCATTAGATAGTGCATCATGTAGGTATCCTCACATTTAACTCATGTCCTAAATAAATACTTTTAGATTTCTATTCCAGGTTCCATATTGTTTGGATTTTTAATTTCTATTATCAAATATCTTCATCAATTTATCTTCTTTAAGTTTCTTAGTCAATTTCATCTTTTTGTTTAAAATCCAAAATTTTAGAAAAGGATAACTAGTATTTTATAGGAGAAAATTTGCACTCCTTACACAAATTCCCCTATCACATACCTTCACCTTAGAAAATAAAATTTGAAGGTGAAATTACACATTACCCAAATACCTTCCTTCCACTTGGAATCTTTCTTTTGTGTCGGTGAGAGATTATTTGTCAGGGACATGCATATGACACATAGGCATGTGCACAATGTGCTTACATCCCTGATATATTCCTGCATCTGAAGCTAGTAGAGGGATTGAAATTTTTATTAGGGTTGATTTTTAACATCCCTCTTCGACCAACTAACCCTGAATATGGTAGATTCTTCCCTCTTCTTCAAATTCATCCATTCTTCATCCAATCCATCTCTTTATACATTCTCAAGCACCTCAACTTTATTCTCTTTGGATTCTTCACTCTCAATAGCACTTCAACACTCCATTGTAGCAACAACACTCTATCAACTCCGTAAAGCAAGTGTGAAGCAAGATATTAGTAGTGTGGGATTGGGGTCTTGTGAGACTTCCCTTTCCAATTTTGTATTCTCCTCCATTGGCTAGTGAGCTTTTGGGTGGAGGTGGTAATGTTTCAATCCTCTCCTTTGTGATTTGGTTGAGTAGCACTTTACTATTTTTTAGTGTTTATTGCATCTCTACTTTCTTTACTTCTTTATCACATATTTCTATCTCATTCCTACATGGCTATTTGTGGAGGTGGAAACACCAAAATAGGGGCCTGACTGAGGAAAACCCATATATAGCCCCAACAATTTTCCCCTCGTTCTTGTGTGTAGGTGGACATTGATTTGGATCTAGCTAGCAACATGCATCCTTGTGAGATCATCTTTGTTACCCTAGCTCTCATTTACTTGTTATATCACTTTAGTTTCTATTTCTTGTATCTACTCATTCTTTTTTTACCGTCAAGATTAGCTAGCTAGGTTGTAAGTTTTTTTTTGAGTAGTTTGTATTGTGTTCACTATTTTCTAACTGTATGGATGCCAGTGCACCCAAGAGATGCCAACATGCCACACTCACATCTTGGAACTACGCTATCATCCTTAGAAAGAGAGTTATTTGAGGTATAGTACTGACTCTAAACACTAGCTAGCCTAGCGTAAACTTAAGTTCATATCTATAGAGTGATTGAAGTACTTTATAGTCCTCATCATTCTTGACCTCTATCCAAAACACCCCTTTAGAGTGAGGTAAGTTAGGGAAGACCTCCATTCTTGACTCTCTGTGACTTGGACCCTTGACGTGGTTGGTCCTGCTCTCTTACATTTTTGGTGAACTTGACATGAACCATTTTGTTTTTGTCTTGCAATACTAAAAGCTCCTTTTCTTGTGCTCGAGAAGCATTGTAGGTGTGAGTGTTGTGGGGATTTTCACCTTACAACCCAACCTATGATCCCTAGTAGGCTTAGTTGGAAGGTTTTGTAAGTGTTGCATAATGAAACCTCGATTGGGTCACTGTCCTATTATACAAACTTTGGGGGGATTTACGAGAGTATCGTGTAGTGCATGTGATGGCCTCTTTTTCACATCAACATATCCCCTCTATGTAGCTTGTGAGTAGTGGTAAAGTTATAATCTTCACCTCACAGGATCTGTCGATGGGATTTAATAGGGAACCATCTCCTCTCTAAATCATTGTGCAAATCAATGGGAACGTTGTAGTAGGTGTTCTTGTTGATCCGACATCTCAAGTAAATATCTTAATTGAGGAGATCATGCTAATTAACTTCCTCTATAAAAATGGCTATGATACACCTATGAGCACCATCTACATGCATAACAGACTTTCCATACCTCCTCTTGGTAGTATTGTTTTATCAGTTCTCATTGGACCTAAATCCGTAAATATTTTGTTCGATATAATACCGAGTTTTAAACTCTTCAGAGTGAAGCTAGGTATCCCCTGGTTAGTAGCTATGAACATAGTTCCCTTGGTTGTGTATAAGTGTGAAATTCATGCATGAGGGTTCCATACATGTTATCCATGACATAGGCTATAAACCACTAGTTGAACATGGTAATTATTCCTTAGATTACTTTTGGCCTACACCCATTGGTCCTCTTCTGCCTAGAAATGACCTCTTGTACCAGACCTATCAAAAGTATGAGAAAGGGCGCTTAGTGTTGAGAGTGAGATATCCTTTTTCATCTTATGTTTTTTCACATAGGGATTGCTTAAAAGCTGACAGTGATGCCGCTAAGGAATGCAAAAGGGAAGGAGACAAGCACTCCCAAGATCCTTCTTCTTCCTCTTCCATTGTTCAGCCTGACACTCCCTCTCACCTCATTATGGTGCCATTAGATTCTACTTTGTGTTTGTGAGAGAATCCTATGGTGCCTGCTTGGAAAAAGCCTAAGTGTCCCACGTTCAAGCTTCCTATTTTACCCACGGAGCCTAAGTTCTTTTGATATGGTAGAAAGAAAGGTCCCTATGGGAAATCCTCTATGCCTCTACCTCTATGGCCTCCTACCACTCCTCCAAAATAAATAAATGGGAAGAGGCCCATTGCCAAGGTAGTAGAGTTGACTCCTCCCATTGTTTCTCCACCTCCACCTCTTGCCCCCATTTAGGATCCTATCCCTCCATTAGAAATAGTTGTGTTGGACACTCCCATGACTGAGTAGGAGTCTTCTGATCCTTCGCAACCTCTAATATCTAGCTCAAAGAGTCACAGAAACCACCTTGTGCATGAATGTAAGTGCCAATAAAAGACTCTCGTGGTTGAGCAAGCCACCTTGCAAAGGAAGGAAGAGGAGATGACCACCCTTGTTTCAAGGCCTCCTATTGCATCCTCCTCTCTCCTACCCTCTGCTTCCATTCAACCAAGTTCTATATCACTCCCAACTACTATTCTAAGTACATATGACCCCTAAAAGGTGTAGGTGATCATCACTCCTTTATTTGAGCTTCCCTTGTTGATGTCCCTCCTAGATGTCCCACCTTTTCCGAAACCTATGGATATGTTGAATACTTTGGTGGTGTCTATTGCAATTTCCTCCTCCTCCTCTTCCTCCATGCCTCTTGCTTGATCTTTGAGGTGTTCTTGTTCCCCAATGAAGCAAAATATGGAGGATGTCCCTTCCAACAATGGAGGGCGTAAGAGGAGCCCACCCTCTCTGAAGGGTGGTCCTATGTTGGCCTATTTTGTCTTAGTGATGGAACCATCCCCAACTTCCCCTAAGTTTGTCACCACTCTAGAGTCACTCGGTGAGCCTAGCAATGAATCTCAGGCACATCCCTCTCCATCCATTGAGGTATGACATGGCGCTCTAGTGATGTGCATGTTTAACTCTCTGGATGAAGTTTTGGCCTTGTCAACAATCTTTGCGAAGTCGTTGACCATAGCTCCACAAGAGCCGAGTGGAGGAGACCTTGTAGGGCATTCTTCTTTAGCCCTTGTTGTGGGAGGGTTGGAAAATCCTCCCCTTAATATTCCACCACTTCAGGTTCATCCTCCTTCCCCTTATGATGATTTAGAATGGGAAGTAGATGACCTCTTGGTTGATGAGTGTTAGGGGGAGGCCTCTTCTTTATCTTTAGATTAGAAGTGTGTGCTTTGTGATGTGTTCCCCCATACTTGTTCTATGTGTTCCTAGATGACCCTTGTCACCCTTTTCGGTACTTGGATACAAGACTAATTTTTGTGCCGTAAACCTTCTTCTATTTGTATCATCATTCTTCCATGTTTTTGATTGATTTTCAGCAAATTGGGAATGATGCAAAGTGTTGGGGGAATTTAGGCTTCCCTTCCATGTTGACCCAATTTTTTATTTTTACTTTTTCTTCTCATGCATTATTCACATAGTTTGATATAGTAGGGGGTTGATGATAGTTCATTTATATACCATTATTATTATACTTATATATATTTATGAGTAGTTCTGACCCTGAAATATTAGATCACCACTATGCCCTTTGTTTATGTTTATTTCTCCTTTGCTCTTTTATTATCTTTTTCTCTCCTTTACTTGAGTTACCCCTTTCATGTGTGACAATTCCATTTCTATGATGTTATGAATTTCAAAAAATGCATTCGCTCCCAAAAAATCTTTTCTTAGAAATCCTCTTGAACATTTCCTTTTCAAAACCACATTCACAACTAGAACCCCTAACGGAACGTGTTTCCTTCATCATGGGTTCACAAAGAAAGATCTTGAGAACTTTCCTCTGAAGTGGAAGCAACTTTGGCCTTTCCTTCATAAGGGATAATTTTCTTCCTTCTGAATTCCTTGATGAAGTGAACATCTTTTGAAAGGATTCATTGATGATGAATCAATTTGAGAAAAAAATGTCTCTTTTTGTACTTTCAAACAGCGTGTCCCTTGAGTGGACCCCTTCTCTTTCCACGTTGGGTTCCCAAGGGACCTCTTTGAAAGCCTCCCAATTTTTTGACATTCTGCATGACTGTCCACTTTATTTTTTATGTGGCTGTTTTGTTTCAGACATGCTTTATCTACAAGTAAACATGTCGCTTTGCAGGTGCGCCTATGAAGCTGCTTTCCAATCGAACTCTATGGAGTCTCCTCCTTTTGGTTTCCTCCATGAAAATTATCTTGGGGGATGCCTCCTTGCAAGTCTAAGGGCCTATAAGGTGCTTACATCTTGGTTTCCTTCATGTGAGAGATCTTGGGGGATACCTTATTGCAAGTTTGTGGGCCTGTAAGGTGCATACTTTATAGGGCTTCATTCATGTGAGAGATCTTGGGGGTTTCCTCCTTGCAGGTCTACGGGCTTGTGAGACACTTTCATCCTGTGAGATTTTTCCATCGTTGGTCTGAGGGCCTTTAATGTACCTTGTGCAACTTCATAGTTCTACACGGCTATGGAGTCTTTTGTTCTAGCCTATTCTTTCGAGCTCGCTAGATAGTTGTCTACTTCCTTGATGGTTCAGGTATACATCCCTAACCCTACTAACTCTTCGATGTACTTTATCAAAGCACTCATTAGTATTTATGCTCACTAAAGTGGGGGAAAAATGTATAGGAGCGAATTTGTGCACCTTATGCAAATTACCCTTTCACATACCTTTAGCTTAGAAAATAAAATCCAAAGGTGAAATTCCACATCACCCAACTACCTTCCTTCCACTTGGCATCTATCTCTTGTGTCAGTGAGAGATTATTTGTTAGGGATGCACGCATGGCGTGCAAACATCCACGCGGTGTGCTTACATCCCTGACAAATTCCTGCATCTAAAGCTAGTAGAGGCATTACACTTTTGATTGGGGTTGATTTGTAACATCCCTCTTTGACCAAATGACCTCGAATATGGAAAATTCTTCCCTCTTCTCCTTCAAATTCATCCATTCTTCATTCAATCCATCTCTTTTTGCATTCTCAACCACCTCAACTTCATTCTCTTTGCATTCTTCACTCTCAACAACAATTCAACACTCTATTGCAGCAACAAAACTCCATCAACTCCACAAAGCAAGTGTGAAGCAAGCCATTAGTAGCATGGGCTTGGGGTCTTGCAAGACTACCCTTTCGAAGTCTATATTCTCCTCCATTGGCTTGTGAGATTTTGGGTGGAGGTGGTAATGTTTCACTCCTCTCCTATGTGGTTTGGTTGAGTAGCACTTTACTATTTTGTAATTTTTATTGCATCCCTACTTTCTTTGCTTCTTTATCACATACTTCTATCTAGTTGCTACCTGGTTGTCCATGGAGGTGGAAACACCAAAATGGGGGTTAGATTGAGGTAGACCCCTATACAACCCCAACAATTTTCCCCTCTTTATTGTGTGTAGGTGGACGTGCATTTGGAGCTAGCTATAAAACATGCATCCTTGTGAGATCATCTTTGTCACCCTAGCTCTCATTTACTTGTTTTATCACTTTAGTTTCTATTTCCTGTATCTACTTATTATGTTTTTACCATCAAGATTAGCGAGCTAGGCTGTAAGTTTTTTTTTGAGTAGTTTGTACTGTGTTCACTATTTTGTAACCGTATGGATTCCAATGTGCCCAAGATACACTAGCACATCGTGCTAATGTCCTAGAACTACACTATCATCCTCAGATAGAGAGTTGTCTAAGGCACAGTACCAACTCTGAAAACCAGCTCACCTAGCCTAAACTTAAGTTCAGATCTATAGAGTGATTGAAGTACTTTATAGTCCTCATCATTCTCGACCTCTATCTAAAACACCCCTTTAGAGTGAGGTAAGTTAGGGAAACCCTTCACTCTCGACTCTCCCTAACCTAGAGCCTTGACGTGGTTGGTCCCCCTCTCTTACATTTTTGGTGAACCTGACATGAACCATTTTGATTTTGTCTTGTAGTACTGAAAGCTCATTTCCTTGCGTTCTAGGAGTGTTGTAGGTGTGAGGGTTGTGGTGATTTTCACCTTGAAACCCAACTTGTGACCCATAATAGGCGTAGTTGGAAGGTTCCATAAGTGTTGCGTAATGAAACATCGATTGGGCCACTATCCTATTATATGACCTTTGGGGGGTTTTGTGAGAGTATAATTCAGTGCATGTGATGGCCTCTTTTCTGCATCAACCTATCCCCTTTGCACAACCTATGAGAAGTCATACAGGTATAACCTTCACCTTGCAAGATATACCAATGGGCTTTAATAGGGAACCATCTCCTCTCTAAATCCCTACGTGAATCAACAGGACCACTATAGCATGTGTTCTTGTTGATCCAACATCTCAAGTGGATATCATAACTAAGGAGATCATGCTAATTAACTTCCTACATAAAGATGGGTATGATGTACATGTGAGCATCATCCGCACACACAATGGACTTTCCATACCTCCTCTTGGTAGTATTGTTTTATTAGTTCTTGTTGGACCTAAATCCGTAAATATTTTGTTCAATATAATCCTGGGGTCTGAACTCTTTAGAGTGAAGCTAAGTATCCCCTAGTTAGTAGCTATGAATGCAGTTCCTTTAGTTGTGCATAAGTGTTTGAAATTCATGCATGAGGGTTCCATACATGTGATCCACGACACTGGCTATAAAGCACCGATTGAACATGGTAGTTATTCCTTAGATTACTTTTGGCCTGCACCCATTGGTCCTATTCTACCTAGAAAGGACCTCTTGTACCAAACTTATCAAAAGTATAAGAAAGGGTTCTTAACATCGAGAGTGAAATACCCTTCGTCACCTTATGCTGTTTCACATAGGGCTTGCTTAAAAGCTAACAGTGATGCTGCTAAGGCATGTAGAAGGGAAGGAGAGAAGCTCTCCCAAGATCCTTCTTCTTCCTCTTTCGTTGTTCAGCTTGACGCTCCCTCTCGCTTCACTGTGGTGCCATCAAATTTTGTTTCACATTTGCGAGAGAATCCTATGGTATCCACTTGGTGAAAGCCTAAGCATCCCGCATTCAAACTTCCTGTTCTGCCCACAGAGCCTAGGCTCCTTCGATATTGCAAAAAGAAAGAACCCTGTAGGGAATCCTCTATTCTACAGCCTCCTACTGCTCCTACTGTAAAAGCAATAAATGAGAAGAGGCTCGCTGCTAAGGCACTAGAGTTGACTCCTCCCGTTGTTTCTCAACTTTCTCCCCGTGCTCCCATTCAAGAGCCTATCCCTCCACTGGAAACAACTATGGTGGACACTCCCATGACTAAGCAGGAGTCTTCTGCTCCTTCACAACCTTCGGTCTCTAGCTCAAAGAGTTACAGAAACTACCTTGTGCATGAATGCAAGCACCGATGAAAGGATCTCGTGGTTGATTAGGCTACCTTGCAGAGGAAGGAAGAGGAGATGACCACCCCTACTTTAGGGCCTCCTATTGCATCCTCCTCTCTTGTCCCCTCTGCTTATGTTCAACCAATAAAATATTAAAGAAATAAATATTTTTTAATTTCTTTCTTTAACATGTGGAAACCATCATAGAAAAGGGTGACACACTTATGACTCATCCATTAAGCAATGTGAATGCCTTATGAAATGTAAATGTGTGTAAGATAATATATTATCATGAAGGATATTTTAGAGTATCTATGATAATGATAATAATGTAAAAGATATTATTAGATGTAAAAAACATGATTATAGCCCCTAGGAGTAATATGTTGATTGGGAATCTTGACTAGTTGTATGATGCATATTATGATGTGTCATAGGGAATTTTTTTAAGGAGATTGGAAGACCAAAATAGAGCACCCAATCAGGTGACTTGATTATGATATAACTATTGAGACAAGTATGATAATGTAAGATCATCTGCTATATTTATCATGTTAACTCATCGTGGATATGGGCATTGTAATTTGGGCCTATAATATCAAAAATTGCATACCCTTGCAATTTCACACTATATCTTCTCCTCACTTTGGCATCTTGATATGAATTATCTTAAATGTAAACTATTATCAATTATCCACTAAAATATTTTTTTCTTATTGTACATTTTGTTAGAGAAAAGTCATCTCACTTGGTGATCTCTTTTCTAGTCCATCTTTTTTAAGTCTTCATTTTATTTTATTCAAATATTTAAATACATTTTGTCAAATTTATCTTGGTAATTATAGTCCCTCTCTATTTTAATTTGTTTCTATCCATGCAAGGGAATTTTCTATACTAAGCAATACATTTAATTTTTTGTTTGGACTACATGATAGTGCATCATGAAAGGCATCCTCACATTTAACTCGTGTCCTAAATAAAGAATTTTATATTTCTATACTAGGCTCCCTATTATTTGGATTTTTAATCTCTATTATCAGATATCTTCATCAATTTATCTTCTTTAAGTGTCCTAGCCAATTTCATCTTTTTGTTTAAAATCCAAAATTTTAGAAAAAGGATAACTAGTATAAATTTAAATAGACTCAAAATTGCTAGTTTATCCTACTATCATTGGTAAAATTGCTCCTAAAGGAATCTAGTTTTCATTTCGTTAGAGTCAAATTTCATCCTTTATAGTGCCCTAGACTTGGGCACCATTTTTGGGTTAGGAATTTTTCCATAGTTTTTGGTTTACCACTTATGGTTTCATGTACTAGATATTATATACATTGGATGCTACAGATGAAGGTGTCATAATGAGTTTGTATCTACCATTATGCTAGCATAATTACTCTAGATTTAAAATTAGTAATTACTCCTATAAAGACATCTACCTAGGTATTCTATAGTGACCTTTTTTGTTGATAATAGAATTATTTTGTGCTTCAACGTATTATTTTTTTCTTGTGGAATAATTTCTTCATGTATACCATTATGTTATGATGAATGTTTTTTGTCTTATTTATTTCTTGAAATTATTTTAGATTGTCTTTTTTTCCATTCTCCTCTAATAGATTAATATAGGAAGTGTTTTCGTGCCTATTCTTCCTTTTGAATAGCATGACATAATTCTAACAATCTTCACATATGGAGTTTTATTCTCCGTGAAGAGTTTTAAAAACTTATAGCTGATTACTCAATTTTTTTATAATATAATAAAAGAGAACTTGTAACATGATATATGTGTACTTGGATTTATGATTATAGTAGTAAAAAATGGATTTGTTCCTCCTTATACTTAACAAATTTGAGCAATACCTAGAAATGAATATTCATCAATCTCTAAAAAGGAGCATTCATGAAGGAAATTGATACAAAATTTAATCAAATATATAAAACCTAAGTTTCTTTGTCAATATATTGTTAAAATAATATTATGAATAGAAATGAATAAATATAATGTGAAAAAGTAATGAATGTTATATTGTGTCTATAAGTCTTATAAAAAATGAAGTAAAAGATAATCTAAAAGGCTTGGTTCTATCTAAAATTGTCATTCTTCTTAACTTTCTTGGTAAATGGGGTAGCATGCTATGTAGACTTGATCTTGAGAAAAACTCTATGGTTAAGTACACTTGGATTGGAGTAGTATTGGGATAGGTGACCTCTTAGAAAGTCTTGATGCTTCACATGCATGAGCATCATTTAGATGCAATGAATGTTAAGTGAAAAATCATTCTCATGAGATATGGGTTCATGTGGACTACTACTCATGAAGTTTGGGTCAATGAATTGAACTCAAATACTATATAGTTGAATCTTGATAGAAATATTATAATTTAACACATTGTGAAAAAGCACCTCCTACTTATCCCAAAGAGTTTATATTTTTCAGTTAAATAAAATTAAAAAGCATGTAATTTGCATATTTATGCCTTCGAGAAATT
This sequence comes from Sequoia sempervirens, assembly GCA_007258455.2. Classification (NCBI taxonomy): domain Eukaryota; kingdom Viridiplantae; phylum Streptophyta; class Pinopsida; order Cupressales; family Cupressaceae; genus Sequoia; species Sequoia sempervirens. The sequence continues at coordinate 32,372 of VDFB02384236.1, forward strand.
TTCATTTCAAAACTTGTTTTTAAAATGATCAAATTTGAAATCATGTTTGTAACACATGAACTATCTATATTTTTATTTTTCTCAATCAGTCACATGTAATGAACTCACCATTGATTATGATGAACGGACATTTGAAATAACAGCCTCATAATTGATGTGGTAGTTCTTACATTCATTTAAGTGAATGTCTTAATATTATGGCAAGCTCTTTGTTCCCTCGACCATTATTATATAAACTTTCTTGATAACTTAAAATTTCATTATAATTTTTATCATCATTTTAATCCTTTAAAATATTTTTTTTAAAAGACATGTTAATCATTTTCATCATCCAAAAATAAAAATGTAAACTGCTACTGATACCTTCTGGCAGGATATTTTAGTATTTCAATTAAATTTTAATTAAAAATTATATTTTGATGTCCTTTGTTGGCAGAATTCTGGGTATCCTTTTCACTGGTACATAAACTACGAGAGGGCTGCCCTCAAAATGCCTTGAATTCTGGTTATATTTTTTTCAATTGTCAGAGAAGGAACATCAAAAGCCGAGAAATATCTACTATTTCAGATCAGATCTTCTGGCTAATCAATCCTCTATTGTTAGCATGTTCCATACAAGAAAGTTTATATATTTGTTCTAAAGGGTTTTCTACGTTTGATAAGATTAGTTAGAAATGGTTTATATTGAATCCCAATAGCTTTATTGATATCACAATAAATACTCAAATGAGTGCCCAAAAGAAGATTGGTGTCTGTATTTGTATTTGTCCTATTGAATTTGAGTTTCTTCCTGATTTCTCAAATCTTCTGCCAGTTGCTCAATTAGTCATTTTGACATATGCCCATGTATTGTTCGTCAATAAACTGAGACGGTGGATCTGATTGGGTTTATTAACGATCTGTTGTAATCTGCTTTCAATTTCTTTGATATTTTCTTTGATTTGGCCGAGTTTCTCTTTCTCTCAGTGGCGGGTATTATTAACAGGCCACATTCGATTTTTCCTTTTTCATTTTTATACTGTTTAGTGTTTGGTAAGGTTTTTGATACAAGTCTATTTTATGTCTTACATTTTTGGGATTAGGTTTCAGTGGGTGTTCAACTCCATCACCATGCCTGAAATTTATTAATGTGACAAGTATTTCAACGACACTTATGAATATAGGTTTTTAACCTGGCTCTAGGAAAATTCACCGTCAGCAATTCATCGATGACAATTCATCATGGGAAAATTCACCGCCACCAGCAATTCACCACCACAGAAAATTAACCACCAAAAAATCATGCAATTAATTATACCATTTAACCTACATCTTTGTTCTATTTACTTAGGGATTTGTAAGTTGGTTTCTTCATTCTTGTTTGACATGCTTTATTGTAGGGCTATATTCACAACGAGCCAATCTATGATGTTGGTAAACTATATTTATCTTGGGATTTTATTTTGAATTTAAGTATGTCAGGATGTATAATCATGTAAGAATGTATAAGCACACATATGGTCATAAATTTATCCTACAAACAAACATGCATATATTGTCTTTTATATGTAGATGAGTTCATTATAATCCTAAGCTTGTTTATGGGATTGCAACCTAGGGTTACAAAATGTGACAACTAGTTTGGCCACAATAATGTATTCTTACTAGCTATGTTGATCAAGGGTATCCCCATATATTAATCTTAATTCTGATTGTTTGGTCTTTAGATGGTTTATACTTTTTTTTGCCAAATTCACTAGATCAAAACAATAGGTACAAATTTGAACAATGTACAAAGAGAAAAACTCATCTTGTGGGTTTCCATGAGAGAAACTCATGGTAAATTGGTGTTTAGCTTGGCTTTGTATTAAAAAAACCTTCAGATATGGGTTATGCCTTTGTGCATGCATACTACTCTTCTATCCACATCTAGGCTTTAACACATTCAAACCCACACTTGCACTTGGGCACTCTCTCTCACATACATTCATGTAATATAAAAATAAAATAAAAAATATTATGCTTGGATTCAAACATGAATCTATCAAAAGGAAAACTTTAACATAGCTATATGCATATTTTTATCCAATGAATCTCAATATAAAAAATTAAAATATTATTTTTTTTGTTAGCATATATTCATTGGGGTCACTACGTTGATTTAAAGGATCAAAGAACTTTTAATAATTTGTTATAAATTTTACTATGTGCTAAAAAAATTCTCATGTTCCAATAAATTGTACATCTTCAAGTACATGGTCATTCCTCTAGATGTTGCAAACCTGCTTCCCAAGTATTGACTGCTTAAATAATTATGATATGGGATTCATTAAAGTTTTTTTATATTTTGGAAAAGATGCTTTACAAATGTGAATAGGCATGCTTAATTATATTTGTCATTAATCTATTTTTGTGTCATCTCAAAATGAATGGTAAGCTATTGGAGTCTAGTAGTCACAAGGGCAGGTGTAGTATTTTATTCATTGTCCTAAACTCCACAATATGCTATTTCTAGGTCAATAAATTATTAATAAAAAAAAATATGCATACTGGGTAAGTGCACAAAGATGAAGGGTCAAAAAGGGGTCTTAAGTGGCCACCTTTGTTTTGAAATCAGGAAATATTGACCTTGGATGACAAATTGAGGATAGTTACACTCAAAATTTTAAGATTCAACAAAAACAAGGGTCATAGTGCTTTGAGTCTACTTTCTAAACTACTATTTTTTTTTTAAATGGTAGAGATTAAGGGGTTCATAAAAGGAAGCCACAAAAATTGGTGTTGTTTTGGTCAAAAAAACATAACATAGCGTCTATTGTGGCTCCCTCAAAATGTTAACTTTTTTTGGTATTGTAAAAATTACTTTGGTGAAAAAATATCTAACATGTAGTTTATGCCTGATTTTTTTGATAATTTTTAATGAATATATGATTTTTTACTAATTTTCAAAGTGGACACATCTTGAAAAACAAAATTTTGGTCATTCTACCCCTATAATTTTTTAAAACTAATCGAAAATCAATTTTCTTTTTGAATGTGTAGAATGTAGTCTAGTTTATAAAAAATGTAATTTATTTAAAATTTCAATGAAGGGTTAAAAAATAATGTAAAAAATACCAAACATTGGTTTTTGACAAAAAAGGGGCACAAAAAGAAAAAGAAAAAGATGAAAGCCTTAACATTTTCAAAATGTGTAAAAAAACTACATTGTTAAATAGTTATGAGAGAGCCTAACATTACCCTGGTGTTTGATTTACTCAACCTTGAAATACATGCAAACCTAATAGTTAGCATGAATGATATTATGTGAAATCTTGTAGAATATGCAAAAACATGTCTTTGGATGTTGGGAAAGCACTCCAAGCCTTTGGGTTGGAGATCCAAAGCAAATCCCAAGCCTAAGGCTTGGGGATTCTCAAAGCAAGACATAATGTGAGCATGTTATAATGTGCACATGTTATGTCATAGCTATGACATAACATGATCACATTATAATATGCTCGCATTAGGTCTTGCCTTACATTTTGCTTCATTTTTCTTATTTTTGATTTATATTTCCCAAAGCATGGTATAATGCAAGTGCATTATAACGCGCTTGTATTATGTCTTGCTTGAAATTGTTTATGTGCAAGTTTGTTAAATGTATGTTTGATGTATGTATGTTTGTATATATTTGTATGTATGTATGTATGTATGTATGTATGTATGGATGAATGGATGTATGTATGTATGTACGAATGTGTGTATGTATTTATGTATGTATGTATGTTTGTATGTATGATTGCATGTATGTATTATTGTATGTATGAATATATTCTTGTATGTATGTATGTATGTACATGTATGTATGTTTGTATGTATGGATGGATTTTGGGTTTAGGGTATATAAGGGTGAGGGTATAGGTTATAGGGATGAGGGTTGAGGTTTCAGGGTTTAGGGTTTATGGTATAGGGTTGAGGATTGAGGGACTATGGATTAAGTAATAGGTTGAGGGTATAGGGTAGAAGGTTAATGGTTTATAGTTGAGGCATAATATTTAGCTCATTGAGTGTATAAGATTAAGTGCGTAAGGTATAGAGATTAGGTTTTAGGATATTGGTTTTAGGGTTTACAGTGTGGATTGAGGGTAGAAGGCATAAGGTGAAGGGTCGAGATTGTATGGTTTAGGGTATAAGTATAGGGTTGAGGGACAATATTTAGGGTTTAGGGTATAAGGGTGAGGTTTATGGTATAGGGATGAGGGTTGAGGGTGTAGAGTTTAGGGTTTTACGTATGGAGTTGAGCATTGAGGAATTAGGGCTTAAGTATATGGTTGAGTGTATACGGTTGAGGGTCAAAGGTTTATAGAGCTAAGGGATAATGTTCAAGGTTAAGTTTCTAAGGTATAGGGTTCAAGGTTTAAGGTTGATGGTATAAGGAATAGGCATGAGGGTTGAGGGTTTAGGGCATAAGTATAGGGTAGAGTTTTGAGGTTGAGGAATAATGTTTAGGGTTGAGTGTCCAATGTTAAGTGTATAGGGCATAAGTCTTGTAGACACTTACAAATATCTTAAATGATATCATTCACTCGGATTAGGTATACTAACATCATTTCATCCTAAAACGCATCCTCTTTTTGCTTAATTAGTTAAATTCATCTAGCTATTTAATTAATTGCATCATTTTCATCTATTAGCCTATTTAATCTAATCAAGTTAATTCACCCCCTTCTGTGCTAACATTTCATCTTATTGAATTAAATACATCAAACTATTTAATTTAAATCCCCGTGTCCTCTTATTCAATTAAATAACCCCAACTTATTTATTTAAATAACTTAGGGTTGTTTAATTAAATAAGACAACGTACAGATTTAAATTAAATAGTTTGATGTATTTAATTCAATGAGACAAAATTTTAGCATGGAAGGTGGTGAATTAACCTGATTAGATTAATTAGTTTAATAGATGAAAATGATCCAATTAATTAAATAACGGGGTGAATTTAATTAATTAAGTAAAAATAGGATGGATTTTAGGAGGAAATGATGTTAGTATACCTAATTTGAATGCATGATATCATTCAGGACATTTTTTAAGTCGCTACAAGTCCATTAGGGTTTAATATATTGGGTTGACAGATTAGGGCTTAAGTATAGGGTTGAGGGTTGAGGTTGTAGGGTGTAGGGTTTAGGGTTTAAGGATTGAGGGTTTAGGGAACTTAAGGGTTGAGAGTTGAGGTATTAGGGTTGAGGGTTAAGGGTTTAAGGGTTGGGGGTTTAGGGTTTAGGTTTGAGGGTTTAAGGGTTGAGAGTTGAGGGTTGAAGGTTTAAGGTTTGAGGGATAATGAGTTGAGGGTTTAGAGTTTAAGGGATTAGGGTTGAGGGCTGAGGGATTAGGGTTTAAGGTATAGTGTCAAGGGTTGAGGGTTTAACGATAGGATTTATGGTTTAAGGTTTAAGGGTTGAAGGTTGAGGCTTTAGGAATATGGTTTAGGGTTGAGGGTTAAGGGATTAGGGTTTAAGAGTTGAAGGTTTAAGGGTTTAGGTTTAAGGTTTAAGGATTTAAGGTTTAAGGGTTGAGGGTTAATAGATTAGGGTTTATGTTTTAGGGCTGATGTATTAAGGTTTAGGGTTTATTGTATAGGGTAGAGGGATGAGGGGTGAGGGTTAGGGATTTAAGGGTTGAGGGTTGAGGGTTGAGCATTTAGGGATAGGGATTAGGGTTTAGGGTTGAGGGATTAGTGTTTAAGGATTGAGGGTTGAGAGATTAGGGTTTAAGATATAGGGTTGAGGGTTGAGGGTTGAGGTTTTAAGGGTTGATAATTAAGGGTTGATGGTTTAAGGTTTGAGAGTTGAGGGTTTAGGGTTTAAGGGTTGAGGTTGTAAGGGTTGATGGTTTAGGGTTTAAGGGTTGAGGGTTGAGGGATTAGGGTTGAGGTTTGAGGATTTAAGGGTTGACGGTTTAAGGGATTAGTGTTTAAAGGTTGTAGGTTTAAGGTTTGAGGATTGAGGGATTAGGGTTTAAGGGTTGACTATTAAGAGATTAGGGTCGAGGGTCAAGGGTTTAGATTTTAAGGTATATTATTGAGGCATTATGGTTGAGGGTATCATTTATGAGGTAGAGATTTTATAGTTGAGGGTTGAGTGTTGAGTGATTAATAGTTTAAGGGTTGAGGGCTTAACAATTGAGGGTTGAGGAATTAAGGATTTTAGGTATATGGTTGAGGTTATATGGTTTAAGGGTTTAAGGGTTGAGGTTTGAGGGTTTAAGGGTTGAGGGATTAGGGGTTGAGGGTTTAAGGTTTAAGGGATTACTTGGTTGATGGTTAACCAATTAGGGTTTAAGGGTTGAGGGATTAGGGTTTAAGGGTTGAGGGTTGAGGGTTTAGGGATATGGATTAGGGTTGATGGTTGAGGGATTAGGGTTTAAGACTTGAGAGCTGATGGATTATGGTTGAGAGTTGAGGATTGAGGGTTGAGGGTTGAGGGTTGAGTGTTTAAGGGTTGAGGGTTGGGAGTTTAAGGTTTGATGGTTTAAGGTTTAAGGTTTAAGGGTTGAGGATTTAAGGGTTGAAGAATGAGGCATTAGTGTTGACGGTTGAGGATTTAAGGGTTGAGGGTTTAGAGTTTAAGGTATATGGTTTAGGAATTAGGTTTGAGGGTCTAATGTATAGGGTGGAGGGTTTATAGTTGAGAGTTGATAGTTTAGGGATATAGATTAGGGTTGATGGTTTGGGGTTAAGGTTTAAGGGTTGAGGGTTGAGGGATTAAGGTTTAAGGTATAAGGTTGATATTTGAGAGTTGATGGGTGAGGGTTTAAGGATTAAGGGTTGAGGGTTTAAGTTTTGAGGGTTGAGCATTTAGGGTTTAAGGGTTGAGGTTGTAACGGTTAAGGTTTTAGATTTTAAGGGTTGAGGGATTAGGGTTGAGGGTTGAGGGTTTAGGGTTTAAGGTTTGAGGGTTGAGGCTATAAGGGTTTAAGGTTTAGGGTTTAGGTGTTGAGGGTTGAGGGATTAGGGTTGAGGGTTCAAGATTTAAGTTTTGAGGTTTGATGGTTTATAGTTTAAGTTATAGGGTTAAGGGATTATGGTTGAGGGTATAATGTATAGGGTAGAGAGTTTACAATTGAGGGTTGAGGTTTTAGGGTTTAGGGATAGGGATTAGGGTTGATGGTTGAGGGATTAGGGTTTAAGGATTGATGGTGTAGGGATTAGGGTTTAAGGTATAGGGTTGAAGGTTAAGGGTTGAGGGTTTAAGGTTTTAGGGTAGATGATTTATGACTCAAGGTTTGAGGGTTTAGAGTCTAAGGTATAGGGTTGAGGGATTAGGGTTGAGGGTATAATGTATAGGGTAGAGGGTTTATAGTTGATGGTTGAGGGTTGAGGGATTAAAGGTTTAAGGGTTGAGGGCTTAAGGTTTGAGGGTTGAGGGAAATTTTTTTGATGACCTATTGCTTAGAAGCTATGGACCCTAGAAGCATTTTTTAAAGGTATAGGATGAGGTAGGGAACCTCTACAATAACCTCTCTCTATTTTTCATATCTTTGATCTATTTTCTGATGGTGACAAATTTGCAATCGATGGAAAAGTTGTCAAATACATATAGTGTAACTTTTCAAGGTGGTGTAATTTTTTTGTGTTCATCATGCAACCAAACCAATAGTTCCAACATATTTGGATGGGTATGTTTACACTAGGAAAAGTCCTATTTCACACCCCAACAGGTTGAAACATTATGAGCTATATTGCATTAGTGATTTATTTTAAGAGATCAATGTGTAAAAGGGTAATGCACTTTGACGAGATGTTACTTAGAAACCATGGCACTTATAAACATTCCATCTAAAGTTATAGGATAAAATAGGGACCCTCTATAATAACCTCTCTTGGTTTTTCATATCTCTAATCCATTTTCTCATGGTGACAAGTTTTCAGTCCATGGAAAAAGCATCAAATGCATGCAGTGTAAAGTTGCAAGGTGGTGTAATTTTCATTTTTTTCATTGTACGAACAAAATAATAGTACCAATGCGTCTGTATGGGTAGGATTACACTAAGAAATGTCATTTTTCACACCCCAGCATACTGAAACATTCTAAGCTACATTGCACCGATTTCTCTTATGATACCAAAGTGTAAAAGGGAAACAAACTTTAATGAGTTGTTACTTGGGAATAGTTTCACTTAGAAACATTTCATCTAAAGGTACAAGATCACGTAGGGTCCCTCTAAAATAACCTCACTCAGTTTTTCATATATCCAATCCATTTTCCCATGGTGAAAAGTTTTTAATCGATGAAAAAGTGTCAAATGAATGTAGTGTAAAGTTGCACGGTGGTGTAATTTTTGTTTTGTTCATCATGCAAAATAAATTGATAGTTCCAACACATCTAGATGGGTAGCTTTATGTTGGGTAACGTCCTTTTTCACACCCCATCATGTTGGAACATTTTGAGCTACATTGTACCAATATATCTTTTAAGAGACCAAAGTGCAAAAGGGTAACATAATTTGACAAGTTATTACTCAAAAACCATGGCATTTAGAAAAATTAAATATGAAGGTAGAGGATCACTAGGGTCCCTCTTTAATAAACCCTCTCAATTTTTCATATCTTTGAACCATTTTCCCATGGTGATAAGTTTCCAGTTGATGGAAAGAGTGTCAAATGTATGCATTGTAAAGATTCTTGAGGTGGTGTAATTTTTGTTTTGTTCATCATGCAACAAAACCAATAGTTTCAAAACATATGAATGGGTAGTTTTATTCTAGGAAAGGTCTTGATTTTCATATATCCAAGTCATTCCACTATGGAAACAATGTTTTAGATATTCCAAAAAGTGTTAGTTGCATTTAGTAAAAAGTTGTTGAGAGGCATTGTTTACAATCTTCATCTCTTGGGGGTAAACCAACAATTCAAACACATTGGGGTGGCTATAGAAAAAGTTTAGTTTATAATTTTTGGTCAATGTAGGTGACTTAAAAATATTATGACTAGATAATATACACCAAAGAACTAGTCTCCTATGTTGCTTGAACTCAATGTAGTCATAAATGTTTTGGTCAATATAGGAAATATTTTTTTGAGATGAATGAAAGTGTGGGCATGAAGAATATGTCTCCAAATTTAAAGTAGTGATCAACCAACTAGAGGATGGGTACTTGATTATACTTGAATAAAATTATTGGAAACATAGAGTAAATTGTATGTAATTTGTCTTGAATAAAACTTGATTCCATAACTATATGCCAAAAATATGTCATCAAAGACCACAAACACATACTAGTGTAGGGGAGTTAATAATTAACTGTAGACACATAAAATTGACCTAGGCCTTGCATCCTTTATTTTTCTCCATATTTCTTCCCAACATAATTAAAATACTTAATTATGTCCTATAGACCAAATTCTGTGTAGTTAAAATGATTCTCGGTGTTTTGGTAATTCACATAACTTTATTCCTCCCTTTATTTAAATAAATAAAGTACTATTTTTGTTATTTAGTAATGTCACTTATCTCTTTCTCTATAGTTCATCTAAGAGACCTAAACTTCAGCTTTAATTATTATTTTCTTTACTATTTCCTCCTGATTATTTAAATAAATGAAAGTTATTTGTTGTTTAATACATGTTATTCCTGTATTTGTACAGTGGTAAATTCCTGTGAGTTTGCATTTTGGTGTTGTCCTGTATTTTCAGCTACAAATTTTAAATGAAGTAATTTAATTTAAATTAACTACTATATTTCCCACCAAATGAAATAATTTGGAAATAATTATTTATTCTATGACCCCCACCACACTTTTTGAATTAAATTAATTTTTAATTCAAGGAGTCAACTTCAAACCTCTTAAATCAAGTAGTTTTGAAATTATTATTTGATTTCATGGTATTACACTTTGATTTGATTTCCTAAATCAAATCTTGTCCCCTATGATTCAAATTTTTCCTAACCCTATAATTTCTGGCCCAAATGCATGCAGTTTCTGTCATTCTTGGGGCTTTTTTTGTCAAAATACAATCTTGTTTGTCCAAATTGACTTTTCTATAAAAGGGCATGTTTAAAACCTCATTGGACACCTCTTGAATTAAAAATTTCATGCTTCCAAACTTTGGAAGCTTGCATGTTTCGTAGCACTTGTTGTTAGAAATCATGAATATTTTTCTTGGGGAGTCTTAAGTCATAGGTCATAGTTTCTTAGCAAATCTCTAAGAGGAAAACATCATTTTATAGAAAATGGAGAGGGGAAATGAAGGTTAATCATGGAGGACATGAAGGCTACTTGGTGAAATTCTTCCTTTCTTTATGCTATTTTCCTCCTTTGTGCTTCATTGTTTAGCTAGGGTTTCTTTTATGCATTTTATTTCATGCTAACCTAGATTTTTACCTTAGTTACATTAACCAACAAATATGGGTGAAATTAATGTGAAATAAGTTATGAAGCATGGAATATAGTTGGATTTTAAATATTTGAAGTAAACCATCTACAAATATCCATTTAAGCATGGATTTATAGTGCAGATATGGACACCATAAATTAAAAAGATGTGTATTAACCTATAGGAGGGAAAAGTAGAATTGATCAATAATGCAAGAATTCTTCAAAAGGGTTAGAATCTCAAAGACACAAATCATAAAAATGCTAAAAACCCACTTACCAGTGAGATTTGATTGCAATTCAAGCTATGAAACTATACACAAATGTTAGAAAAATCAAATCAAACATAATGAATTCACAAAAAAGAACACAATCTTACCATCCCATTGTTGGAGATGCTTCTAGTGTTTTGTCATGTTGGATTGCTCAACACTTAGACTTCCATTGTTGTTGCAAAAGCTCATGAATGTGGTGACCTAGATGATTGATAATGAAGGATATGAATGTTCTCAATTTCTCTCAAGAACTCAAATGGACACAGTCTCTCTATTCCAATTCTAGGTGACAAATATGAAGGAATGAAGGTGATTATATAGATTTCATGAATTGGATGAAGGGTTTAGATTGAATCTTGATTCCCACAAAGAAGGGCCAATATTTCATCTTAACACTCACAAAGGAGAGAAGATCAAGGAAGATGAAGGGATAGGATTAGTTAGAACTCAAAATATCTCTACATTTGTAGGAAAATGGTTAGGGTTTTTGAAGATCAAGGGTGGAAATTAGATCTCAAGATCAAGGGCTTAGAATGATTCATAGAAGAAAAGTCAAAGATATTTTTACAAAGGAATATTCTTCAAGAATATGCTTTGTGAAGGAAAATTAGGAGAATTAAATAATTAGAAATTATTTAAGTATGGAGGATGAGAATATGTTCTGTTTAGAAAAGAATATTTCATTGGGATGAAAGATTAAAGGTGGGATAATTAAATAATTAAAATTATTTAATTATATGACATTAGAAGAAATATTGAATGACCCTAATTAGATAAGTAAAATTTATTCAACTAGGGATATGAAGGGGATAATTAGTAATGAAATGAAATTAATTAAATAATTCAAGATTATTTAATCAATAGACAAAATTAGGGTTAAATGATGAAAAGTGGTATTAAAAGGGGATTAGTAATGCAAATTAAATGAAATGATGATAAATGCATTGATGATAATGAAAATGATGCAAATAATGGAAAATGCTATTTAAGGATGAGTGACATGCATTAGGCATTTTTACATGTCTATATTTTGCACCTCTTTGATAGAATGTACTTGTTGTATTGCTTCAAAGACATTTGATACTTAGATCCGGATTGAATTTTTTTTAAAGATGTCCCATTTATCCTTGACGATTAGGAAAAGGAGAATAAGATAATAGGTTACCCCCTTGGGAGGTTGATCAAAACAAAAAAAAAAAGGTCAGGATCATGACAAGGTTTTGGACTAGTTCAAATTTGAAGAGTGTTTAAAATTAGGCCCTAGGGGTCATAAATAAGGATCAAGATCATTCAAGATGCTCTAAAATTAACCCAAGAGGATGGTCATGGGAAAAAACCTAGGGTTTGGAGGGATTAAATAGGAAATTGTATACACCTAAAAAAGTAGTTTGGATAATCTAATTAATTAAATATAATTTATTTGATTAATTGACCTTTTAATTCATCTACTTATAAATAAATAGAAATATTTATTTATATAGTTCACTTCTTTATTCTTCTATCTTTATCATATTATTCTATCTTAATTAAATAAAAAAATTCACATACTTTATTTTATTAAATAAACAAATTCACATAGTTTGATTTATTTAATTAATATCCTCTTGCTAAAATTGAATAACTCCAATTTTCAATTAAGCACATTTCTACAACTTTTTCTCTCTTTTCAAGCTCATCATGTGCACAAAAAAAAATTAGATATTTCAATTATCTAATTAATTCAACATCATCTTCAACAAGATTTTTGGAACAAATTGGAGACAAATTGGCTCTCTTCTTCCATTGATTCTTAAATCACTTGATAGAATGTTTTATGGAGAGGAACACTCTCCATGATCTTCTCCAAAACTTCTTCAGTTCTTCTCCATAATCTTCTCCAACTTCTTCATCATTCACCATTGATTCTTTTAGATCAAATCCAGACCCTTACTTGCTGCCACATCACAATATGTTGTTGAAAATCTATAAATATGGCCTCTTTCTACAGGAAATGGATCCCAACTTTGTGCAATCTTACTCTGCACAGAAATATTATTGAAACACAGTGTTGAGAGTTTGTGAATAGAATCATTTTAGCATTTTAATCATGAAGCGCATGTTAGATTTACATGTAGTTTTATCATGGTTTTATTCAATGGCATTTCTTGTAGCATCATTATCATAGCTTTATCATCATATTTTTATCACAACATCATATAGGATTAGATTCCTATATTTACAATATCTCATTCTCTAGGTTGTCACTTTAACAATCATAGTGCATACACGGTTTGAGAGCCACTGTGATTTAATAAATCCTTGGAGATAGAAAATGGAGACCTGATTTTGGAGATTTTGTTGTGTTTCAAAATTCTCGTTGGAAATTCATTTTGAATCTCTGTATAAGTAATATTTGTTGATTTGTAGTGTTTTATTTATAATTCACATATTTTGCTCACACACCATTGGAGACCCACAACTAGAGGCCCCAAAACCCATTTTAAGCATTTTTCTAGAAAGTGACAACACATGTTGACATGATTTCTTTTAGCACGATAGAGAGTTGTTTTTAGCGCATCACGAGCATTTTCTAGCATCTGTCTGCATTGCATAAGCGCTATCCGAGACATACCTTTATTACATAGATTTGATACTTTCAATTCTGCAATATAGGGGTTCTTATAAGCGTATTTGATATTTCTTGCACCTTCATTAATTTTATAGTACACTTAGAACTATTCTTTAGTGCATCTGAATAGTATTTTAGCGCATATACTGAAAGTTTTAGCGCATTTGTATGATTTTGTAGAAAATTAAAATCTTGGATACTGATCACTTTTTTCTGTGTTGCAAGTACTAAATACGCTTGTCAAAGACATTTGCAAGAAACTAATATGCTAGTTAAAGATATTTATTCAAAATTACTAATGGTGTTTGCAAGGGTTGGAGTTGTCTTTATTGATTTCTCTTGATTAAATTAGGCACCGAGCTTAATTAAAAGATTAAAGAACCCTTTTTCTATTATGTTTGAAAAGTGATAGGCCTATGCTATCCCTTTCACTAGGTGATCAAAATGCTAGACTCACTATTT
>VDFB02384237.1:0-19761 GCA_007258455.2 Sequoia sempervirens
TATTGATAACTTATTTAAATTTTTATGTCAAGTTGCCTAACTTTGGTTTTTCTAAATTTTTTGCCACTTAAGGGCCTGTTTTTTCCATGATGATCTTGCACATACCTTGAAATCAAAAATATAAAACACAAAATATGGTGAAAATCCATAATATAAAAAATTAAAAGAAAGGAGAAAGAAACCCTAACCAAGAACACAAAAAGAAAATAGAATAAACTAAGACAAAAATAAAATAAAAAGTGATAATAAGTGACAAAGAATAAATTTTAAATATAAAAAAAATAAAAAAAATTAACGAACAAAAGAATGAAATTAATATATTAAATATAAGATAAATGAAAGAGAGAAGAAATAAACACATAAAAAATATATGAAAGAAAGAGACAAAATAAAATTGAAAATCAAAAAGTAATAACAATTAAGATTATAAAAGACAAGAAAATAAGACAAAAATAATGAAAAAGAAATAATAAGAGATAATAATATGGGGGATGGACTCTAAGTTTCTCTTGGAAATTCCTATTAAATAGTCTCAATGTTCTCTCTCCTAATCAATCTTGATCAAGAGGGCACCTCAAGAGGCCATGAAATATTTTAACATGAGGTTTCACGAAACTTGGCAGAGGATGATGAGGAGTTTCGAGGTTCCACACACACATATATCTCTAAAATGAGATGTACTATGTCAATAAGTTGGAATATGATGAAGCTATGGGTGATTAGATTATTAAGAAAGAGGTATTTCTAAATCAATTCATAGAGTTCGGCCATGTTAGCAACTTCCATGCTACTAGTCTAGGAATGTATGTAATCTGTGATCAAGACTAGGTCATCTTGAAGGTAGGAAAGACAAAGAGGTTTGAAAGGAGGATTCAAATCATGAAAAAGGCTTATGTTCACTACACTTTGATGGTATGAGATGTAGAGCTTGCTTGGGATTAGGGATCCACCTATCATCCCCTATCAAAATGGAAACTCTTAGGGCCTTCCATTTCCAATTTTCATGCATAAATAATGATGAAAACTATGAAGGCTTGATCCATGGTTTACTTCTAGTACAGTGCAATGGGTCCCCATCTATTGTATTACCCATAAGGTTGTTTGGAGAAGTGTAAGCTTTCAGGATCAACAAGAATATTGAGTCTGGTCAATAAGGAATAGATTAAAATATCCTTCAAACCATAGTAGATAAACTTATGCACCTCACATGATCCTAAGGCTCAACCCACATGTGTCAATCCAAGGATGGATATGAAAAATAAATGGACATGAATTATCCTAATACATCTATTGTGTGAATTTTATTTAATAATTAGACAATTAGAACACCTATAACTCTACTTAGAGAGTATATGAAATTAATTTTAATTTTTGACCTTGAAATAAGATCTAGTGAATCCAAGATTTTAATGGGGACATCATACTTACCAAGAAAAATAGATTAACTAACTTTAAATTGTGAATAAAGAAGTTGATTCATTAATCATGTAATCATGATGATGGATGCAAAATTATTGATGGTGACTTGAGTTGTAGGTTCCAAAATCCCTAAGGCTAGATTTTATCCCAATCACAAAGAGAATCAAACTCAAGATGAAAACCATAAAATATATGCTCATGTTGGGAAACCATAGGAAAATTATTAAGGTGGAGAGGGCCTCCTTCACTTCAAGCTCTACTAAGCCAAGATTTTCTTTCTTAATTTTGTGCAATAGTTATCAACACAAGAGACTAATTATGTTTACCTTGACCAAAACCATACCTAATACATATTGTACACTTACTTCAATTATCACTTCATACATATATTCTAGTTTATAATAGTCAAGATTTAAGAACCATATTAAGTAGATAATTTTCCATATCAAATTTTTTTAATATGACTTTTTATAGACCTTAGTATTGTTGTACACATTTAGACATGGTAGTGAGTAAAACAATGTACAACATAAATTAAAATGATTTTCCAAATTTAGTTTTTTGAGTGTGTTATGGGATGATGAATAGATGTTTTAGGATTTCAAATAATATCATAACAACAAAAACATTGCACTTCTATATAAAAACACTTGCACATAATGAGCCTAATTCACATTATCAAAGAGATTGATAAAAGAGTTGATTTAAATGTACAATATGACCTTGCTTAAATAAGAAAGATAGAGGAAATCCATCTATCATGTGTATTTACAAGTGTCCCATTATGTGGAATAAATAAGTAGACAAGTGTCCTATAGTTGTCAACCTTTGGATCGCTTAGAATGTGCAAACGAAAAACCTATTTGACCAAGTCATCAACCTTGGTGACAAGTGTTGAATGAATAAAAAAGAGACCTTTGTGGTGAGATGAAAAGTATTCCAACCTCAAAGGGTATGCACATGACATTTACCAAAAAAAAATTAACCTCTAGAGGCCTAAAATGTTACATATTTAATTAGACAAGATTTTGTCTAACCTCATCAACCTAAGTACACTTAAGCTATAATTAATAAATAAATTATTCACTCTAACAAGGTAGAGCTAGGAGCACACTCATGCCTATTTGTAATTGTATAAAATTGTCTCAAAACTTATTCAAAATATGTAGTAATTGAAAGGAATTTTGCTACCCTAATAAAGATATCTTGTAAAATCATTATAAGGATTTTGCAGTTGTATAGCTAGCCAAGTAATAAAGAATAGATAAAAAAAACACACCACACATTGGGATGCTCATTCAAAGATGATTCAACCTTTAATCATTCACATTTAGTTAGATAAGATGTTGTCTAACCTCATCAACGTAAGTACACTTAAGCTATAGTGAATATATAAGTTATTCCTTCTAACACTCCCCTTAAGTGATACTTGTGGAGATCACAAAAGTGTAATAGATACAAAGAAATGGGTCCTAGTTATGAGGCCTAGTAAGGTACCCATTGTTCACACAAAAAAATTAACCCTTTTACTTTTTCTTCTGATTTAGGCCCTCCTTGTGATTTTTTGCTTGATTTTGCCTTTATTTAATGTTGTAATGTGTTCAACACATTCACATTAGGTCTTAGGTCCTTGTGAATCATTAAGAACTTTATGATGCCTTGTAAAAGTGTTATGAATTGTTGTAACCCATTTTTTGTACACATTTTCACACTTTTCTAGGACCTTATTAATATAATTCACCTAAGTAACACATTTTTATCAATTTACAAGCCTTATTTTAAAGTGTTGAAAAGTGTTGTAACAAAATCTCATGCTTTTCTATGCTTGTCAGCAATAATTTGACCCTTTATTATGTTTAAATGACCCCTTAATTCACTTATAGGCCCTACATAAGTGTGTTTCAGAGAATAATCCCGTTAAACATCATTTAATGCACTTTAATTTGTGACACCCATTAAAATTTCTCTAGTGGGACCAATTCACCACTAGGGGCGACTTAGTCCCACTTGGCAAAAAAATAAAAATTATTTCAAAATTCATCCCCCCATTACATTCATACATTCATTTTCATAAAGGGTTTTCCTCTCATTTTCATCCCACCAATACATTCATACATTCATTCACTCATTGATTCATTCACTTAATCATTCTCAAGCATTCTAGGCATTACCAAACATACATTCATTGGAGAATCTACATGCATATCTCCATATTTCTACATCAAGGGTTTGGTGATCTATAGCATTGCATGTTCATTCACCATTCTATTTTCATTTCATTAAATTTTCAAGGGTTTAATTACCAAATTGGGGTTTGACCAAGGAAAACCCCTATTCACTAACCCTTAACCCTTTTTCCCCTCTTTGCATGTGTGTTTTGCAGGTCTTATATGCAGATTTTCCAAAGAGGACATTGTTAAAAGGTGTCAACATTTCATCAAAGTCTTTCAAATTCAACAAAACCCTAAAAGAAGCTTGGAGATCACCTACAGACAAAATTCTACAGATTCAGATCCAGACACCTATCAAGAACATAAGTGTAGACTGAGAGCTGCAAATTACATCTTCAAAATTCTTGAAAGCTTAAGGTGGACTAATTTTCCATCACTGGCAAATTAGTCCCACTACTAGGCCTGAAAAGTGTTTTCTACAGTTTTGGATACCCTTTTGTCTAAAACCTATTCTGATAAAATTTCCCCAAAATAGGACTAAGTCACCCAGCTTAGCATAAGTGTCCCAATTGGATTCAATAGTAATATATGTAGGATTCCAGAGCCTCTCTATATCACATTCCAATTTCCAGGTGCACCTCTCCATTCTCATTCATTTCTATTACAATTTGTTTGCATTCTTAGGTCATTTTGTATATCACATTATGTTTTCAAACATCTTGCATTTCAATAGTTTTTCATTAATAACCAATATTTTTTATCAGTCTATTGCATTTAGTATATTATATTTAGGCATACTTCATTCATATTTGCATTAGTCTTGAGTGGGGACATTGCAAATTTTTGCATACCTCTCTCTTTTTAGGTGAAAAACCCTAGAAGTGTTAGAGAGCCTTGTGGTGCCAAAATCTTTGTCCACACCCATGTATAATGAAATTTCTCATAAAAGGAGAAAAGAAGAAAACCTAATGGGAGAAAAAATCCTCTACAAAAATAGAAACAACAAGATAAGACCTCTTGAAAGGATATCCCATGACTATATGAACATGATGATGAAGAAATCCTAAATCATGTCGAACTTGTAAACTCTTTCGAAGATGAACTAGTGTTTGGTGGAATCAATGAACCTGCATGAAATGTAGAACAAGGTAAGAGATACAAAACAATGCATGAGTGAACATATTGAATACTACTCAACTATGAATACATAAATGTCTGTGAAGTTCAAAATATAGATAGTAATATGATTATGAAGTATGGTCAATAAATGCATGAGTGACATGTGTACACTACTAAATATGCATCATGGTACTCTACATAAGTACTAGAATATCACAAAATATGATCCACTGAAATAATCCCCCATTCAAGAGATAAAGATAGAAGATCTATGAGACCCCCCTATGTGTGTGAAATGTGGGAAAGTTAGAAAATCAATACTAAAGCAAACAAATATAAATTTAACGTATTATATTAGAGATTTAATCAATGAAATTGAATCAAACTGAAACAAGATTAAATTCCTAAAAATGTTCCATTTCTCTCTATTCTCAAGGATTTATTAAATCATTTGGCTCTCAAATTTTAAGGGTGCACTATGATTGTTAAAATGACAACTTAAAAAATGAGATGCTATTCAAAATGCAAGAAAACTAATTTCCTACATGAAACTATGTGATAAATGTCATGATACAAATGATGATGGTGAAATTTTGACAAATGGATGATGATGTTAGATTATACAATCCTAATGATATGCTAAGAAGCTAAAATGATTTTTCATATGCTCAAATAATCATTTATATAATGAACCAAAATGCAATTATAAAGAAAAACAGGGCTTAAAATGCAACTATAACACAAAACATGATTCTAATTTAACATGATGCTAAAATGAAAACTTATTAAAATTCTAAACAAAGCTATAAGATTCCAAATGCTCCAATGCTCCAAAGCTATTCTTGCATGATAACTCTACCCAAATGTGGGATGCAAAATACTATGGAAAAGGGTTGTATTTATAGGATTTTTCCAAGCATGAGATAGTTTGTATGCTTGAAAACCTGAATGTGTGTTATGAAAATGTGTTATGTTGGAATGAGAGAAAATATTCCATTTTAAGGGAATAATCTCTAGAGAAATGAATGCTAGAGATTTTTCCAACATGGGCAAGATGAAGGGATATGGTCAGTTGAGTACTCACAAACCCTCACATCTTGCCATGTGGAGGATGAGGTGTCACAAGGACAAATGAATTGGAAAGAGGACATGTGAAGTGGAGGTGCTTGCAAGTACCTTGGGATTAGGGAAAGATCTCCTTAAAAAGGAATTTCTTGTCCCCATATGAGGGTGATGGTGACAAGTGAGGAATTTTAGAAAGTTCTTTTTTATCACCATGGGGATGAGAGAAGTTTTTGGGGGAATAAATATGAATGCCTAGAGCATAAAACAAGGTCCACATAAGGGAGGTCCTTCTCCCATATGAGTAATGTGGCACATGAGACCCACATAGGGAAGACGAAAACCTTGGATAAATAAATGTGAATTTTTAATTCACATGGGGAAGAGGTCAAGGCTAAATAAAGAAAGCATTTATGAAAGGTTGAATTGGAGGACATGTCAAAGATGACATGTGATTAGATTAATATTGTGCAAATAGGTGATTAAGAATATTAATGAGGGATTAGAAGCAAGTGGCCAAATATGGAGGATGTAAAATTAGTCCTAATTAAAGGTGTGCGCATCCTAATCATGGATTAATTAGACTAATCTAGATTAGAAGAAGGTTATGGACGATGTGACAAGGAGAGAGAAAAAGAAGAATTTAGAATTGATTTAAATTCAAAAAAGGATAAATGACGAAATTAAATAAATTGATGGGTATGTGCAGGATCATAATGGGCCAAAAAGTCGTAATATGATGGGTATGTGGCCGACAACTTTTTTTTTACCCAAAATTGATGAAATGAAAAGTGTTTTTAAATGGGATTCTCAGATTTCTACTAATATAAATTATGCTCTACTCTTAATTTAATAAGTATTTATTATTCATTTTTTATTCAAATTATGACTAAAGTCTTGATTGATAGGTTGATTGAAAACCATCTATAGCTTTCAAACGGTATGACATTTTTTGAATCCAAAACATGTGTCACATTCTATGTTTTGCATACTATAGGATTAAAAAAATAAAAAATGAATTTCATGAAGTTTTGACCAAGTTAAGGTGGTTAGACATACGAGTTTTTATATTTTTTAAAAATTTGTAATAAAAATTTCATAATTAATTATTTACTTGGAAAAAAATTACAAAAAAATATGCATGACATTGGGAGTCATCTACTTATATCTAAAATATTATAAAAAAATATTATCATTTTATTGTGGTTAGGGTGGTCAGACAGACACCTACTTCTTATTTTTTCCTTGAAATTTAAGTACCACTACATTGAAATTTCAAATTTTCACCAAATGGATTTTTTTTTTAAAACAAACCTAGTAGTTTAGAAACTACATTCAATTTTCTACAGATTGTATTCTTACATATTTTTGCAATAATATAGATAACTTATTCAATTTTTTACGTCAAGTTTCCTAACTCTAATTTTTCTGAATTTTTTGCCACTTAAGGGACTATTTTTTCCATGATGATCCTGCACATACCATGATATGTTTATGTAATTTAGAGAGGAAAGGAAAAAAGGTAAAGTATTTAATTTTTAAATTAAATACTTTAGAAACCTTAGGAAAATGAGAAATATTAATTAAACAAATCATTTAATTAATATCGATGAAATATCTACGAGTAAAGGATACTATTTTTACCATGTGGGAGTGGTCAAATTTGGATGTCTACATTTTTCCCCTCTTCGAGATGGTGTGATAAAGTAGTATAATTTCAAATAAAATTGAAAGAAAAGACTAGGAAGAAGATGATTAGATTGGGAAATATGTCATAGTCATCAAAGGAGTGACTAGGAAGGAAGATGATGAGAGTGAAGATGAAGATTAGGGATTGAGGATGTCCCCTTGAGAGGACATCTGGGTTCAAGAGAACACATTTGTGCTCTCGAAATGGATGAGATGATGAAAAGAAAGATGGGGAAAATGATACAAAGTGATGGATAGAGTAGAGGTTGGTAAGATGAAGAGATAAAATCAAGCACAAATGGATTTAAGGACAAAGGTAATGTTGCCCCAGTCAAGCTACAAGCCAAAATGGGTTGATGATGGATGGAGTGTTGTTGAGGAGGGAATGATATATCCCAAGACAACACAGAAGGATAGGGAAGGATACATACCGATGATGATGATGAAAGTGTTGTTGATGAGGGAAGGATACATCCCAAAACAATAGAAAATGATAGGAAAGGATACATCCCGATGATGATGACGATGATGATGATTAGATCAAGGCTTATAGAAAGCTTGGGAACAAGACCAATGATGTGATTAGATAATTTGTGCTAGACTGATAGATGAGGATTGGATTGAGATGTGAGATGGATGAAAAAAATAAAAATGGAGGGAAAGATTCTTAGAATAACCAATCTATATTATTCTAAGAAGATTGAAGAGATGCTAATCCTGAGAAGAAAGGGAGATGAGGGGATGAATTTTTACACAACCAAAATCATAGGTCATGGGTTTGATAGAGAAGGCATGGAGGATACATGCAATGCAATGGAATGGAAAATGAAATGCAATCCTAATGCAATTTTCCATTTTTGGATCACTAATTTTTTCTATAGCATAAGACACCAAGTGGCAGGCTATGTAAACCAAGGAAAATTAGTGTCAATTTCATAAAACAAACACAACATAAAAGAAAGCTATCCCAACACCCTAAATTCATGAAGACTTTAGTTGGGCCAGGCATTGGGATAACTACAAGCACCAAAGGATGCGCCAACATAACACAAGACCGCATGGATCTTGGTGGGTACTATGTGGGACAACCCATAAGACAACAACAAGAAAAAATCAAGATATGCCCCTATGTTAACTAATCAAAACACACCCGGGCTAATAAGAAGAGGAAGACCCCGATTTCTTCAGATACAGCTCAAATCCTCAAGCAGGGGTTACAAGATATGAAGGATGTTGAAAAGGAGGCTGAGGAGTTGTTGAACACCTTGGAGTAGTGCGTTGGTGTTTGTTTCTAGTTTTTTGGCGGTCCTTTTTTTGGACCCTATTGTCTCTTTGTGCTGTTGTTTTCTTTTTGGGACAACTATCTGTTTGTTTGGACTTATGTTGCTCTATCTTTTGTTGTTTAAACTTGGTGGTTTCAGGTCCCTGTAAAACCTATTTTTTCCTTTTCAAAAACTAATCAAAACACACCATAATGTGATAGATCATGGCGACCTTAACAAGCTGTGATAGGGAGCTCAAATGATAAATAAAAGCCAAAAGTATCAAAATATTGCAATCAATTTCAAAATGTCCTTTTCCATAGGATGGGGAGGATGGATGGGGTTGATGATATCGGTTAAGAAGGATGCATCATGTTGAGACCGCTGATGGATACTAACTAAAAGATCGATATGATGCAGGAAACTCCAAAACCAAATTGAATCTCATGATACAAGTGGATCTCATTTGTGAAGAACCAGCTAGATAAGGACATACTTCACGACATGACACAAGACATGAGACAGAAGACACAAGATTGACACACCCTGATGACCTAGGGGCTCAGGGGCTGATAAGAGATTAGCCTTGCCTACATGAAAGCACAGATCCCTCGTAGTTCAAGAGAAGACAATGGATAAAACTGGAAAGAGGACTAATGGAGATGAAGGATGGAGGAAAAATACTAGACAGACAAAATCCGTGAGGGTGGATCAAATGATTGACCTTGACTATGTGAAAGCGCAGGGGAAACATAGTTCGACAAGGACTAAAGTCGGACCAGGAATAAGAGTGTAAATGGGATAATCGATACCAGAATCGATGACCATAACAAGATGGAAAAATGCCCCGAGGGTAAATCAAATGATCATCCTTGCCTATGTGAAAGCGCAGGGGCAACTTAGTTCAACAAAATACCAATGACCAACCATGGATAAAGGATGATGAGATGACTAGGATAAGTAGATAAAATGATGGAGTCGATATGATGAGATAAGACTGACCTGATGGATAAGATAGGATGATGGTGATTATACAAAGCTCAGGGATGGGATAGCTATCCAAATCAGCAAAAGATGAGTTGAAAGGATGATATGATTGAGAGATGATTGATGAGAAGTGATAGGAGATTGGAAAGATGTGTGAAAGAAGGGGGAGAGATCATGATGAGATAGATGAAATTTTATTGTGTGGATAGAAGCCTATAGCTAGATACTAATGACAAGGGTTTATGAGATGAGATGAGGATAAAGATGAAGGGATGGGGGATGGAAGGGATTGTTGGGATGGATGAATAGAAAGATAAGGATGGGGAGAAGAAAATAATTTGTGGATGTGTAAGGAGATAATGTGGGGAGATGTAGGGGATTGTTTGGATGAAGGGTGTCTCCAAGGACTATGTCACAAATGTGGTAGATGCCCCCACTCTAGATATATCATGTGTGATGAGGTAGGAGGAATGGGAGATGAGTGGATGGGAAGATTTAAGGGAATGAGATGGATATCAATAAGATGCCTAGATAAGGAAGGGAGATTGATGGTAGCATGATGAGTGGAGAAGGAAGGCATAGGGATGTGGAAAGGATGCATGCATGAAAAATGAAGATGTATTGGATAAGGAATACAATAGTGTATGGATGAGGGGAATATATGCCAAGAGGTGTCCAAAGCATGTATATATGTTTTCCCCTATCTATATCAAGATCACATGGAGGATGGAGGGACTGGTATAAATTGGATATGATAGGTAGGATGTGTAAGATAGGTGGGATGGAGGAGATGGATGAAAGGGATGCATACCAAGAAGCTGCCCACAAGTGTGGAAGTAAGCTAGGTGGGGGATTTACACATGATGCATGTTTGCTAGGTTTTCATCATGGTACTTATCCAAGGTGCTTGTTTGCCAAGTTTTCACCATTCGACAAATTGTTTCTCTTTACTCTTTTTTTTTTTTTTTGGATTTTTTTAATTTTAATTTTAATTTTTAATTATTTTATTTTATTTTTTTACTTTTTTTTTACTTTTTTGATTTTTTTGATAGAATGTGGATGGAAATGGATAAGGATACGAATGTGGATAAGTGGATTTGGAAGACATGTGATAAGGAGATGGATTAAGGACTCAAGCATCAAGCTCCATACGAGGTATTAAGAGCCCATGTGTGAAGTGACTATTTGATGTTGGTACAACCTTATTAGGATAAATGGATTATGCAAGAGAATGGATTAAAGGGATTTGATGGGGGATATATGTGGAATAATGGATGGGATGTTGGAAAGTGTATGGATGGAATGATAGGGTACATGTGTGATGGGGTGATGAGTTTAGAACCAACATTGGCACATATGGTGGTGGATGCGAAATGATAGGAGGATTAATGGATGGAGACTGATGTGGGGATAATGGAGGAGAGGGGATAGTGAGTTTTGGGACATAAGGACCCAAAATAGATTTAGGAGGTGGATGTTGAGGAAGTGTAGGTTTTGGATTAGCAACTTTGGATGTTATTATAGATTTTTCATTTGAAGGCATTGCATCTTTTTTCTTTGGGATCCACATGGTTTTTATTTTTGCTTTGGTGGGCCTTTGTGGCCTATGGTTTTGATTTGCATTTTGGATTGGATTTTTATTTTTGTCAACATGTCTTTTTAAGGAGACATGAGGGGATTTAGATTCATGTGGATGTTTAGGTTTATGCATTTTTCCTTTATAATCCAAAGTGATTTTAATAGCAATGGGATGGGTACAAGGAGATGTATGATGTGGAGGAAACATGAATGGAGTAATTGAGGTAGGATTTGGAGGATGATATGTGGAAGGAGAATGTGTAGGTACGTGCCTTTGTTGATCCCAATTAGGGAACATTAGAGTGGGATGTTTATGATGGGTGAAATGGATAGAAGGATAAATAAGATGAGATGGAGGAGGTGATTGGTGGATAAAAGGAGGAATAGGATGGGATGGAGAAGGTGATTGTGGGTGATAAGGGCCCAAAATGGACTTAGTAGCTGGAGGATGTATGATGGTGGATGGAGGGACATAAGGACCCAAAATAGATGGAGTACACGAAGGATGGGAGATGGTGGATGGAGGGACGTAAGGACCAAAAATGGATTTGAAAGATGGAGGAATATGGATGGTTGTTTTGAGGAAATTCAACGGAGGGGGGATGGTGGAAGATGATTTTGTGGAGTGATGGGAGGAGGCTCATCGAAGATGAATAGAGGTTGGACAAACATTTTTGGATTGGGAGTTTTGAGAGGTATAACCAAGACCACATGTGTAGGGGTGTTTTTTGACTTGGATGGGCTCTAAAATGCCTTGTTCATGAAGGCCTAAACCTTTTTCTGGACAGCTCATGTTCTTGAGGATTCGATCCATGGTAGGACTCTTATTATTTTGGAAACATGAAGCAAGTTCATTATTAGGTGGAGGAGGTTGGGTGGCGTATATGATTTGGGTGGTGTATATGCTTTGTTTCTCTTCTACAAGGAAACCACCATGGATAAGTGTAATGGTACCAAGGGGATATAAAAGTGGTGTTGGGATGGTATGGTTAGGCGATGACAGAGGATCATGAGATGGGGATAATAAGATGGTAGCATCTTGATCGGGAGGAGTGAGTGGTAAGGGATCAGGAGAGGGATTAGGTGATATGATAGGATCTGGGGTTGTGCTTGTCGATGATAAGGGCTCATGTGATGGAGTAATTGGATCTTGAGTGACCAAGGGATCATGGGATGGAATGGATGAGGGACTATGATCTTGAGGTGGACTAGATAGGATGGCAGGATCTAGATGTGGAGGAGGGGATATGGTATACTTTGGATCAAGCTCTTGGAATGAATCATCATGGGAGGGAGGCATGATAATGGAGGTATGTTGGATGGACTCCACAAGTGGGGGAGATGGAAGGATGAAGGATTCATGAAGTTCATGGGAATGAATTTCAATGATATTAAGAGTGGATTGGATTTGTGTATCTTTGATGGATTGGGAGGATCTAGGTGTGGGAGGAGTGGATTGGATTTTGTTATCTTCAATGGGCTTAGTGGATCTTAGAGTAGGATATGGGGGGTCAATGGATTCGGTAGATGGGTATGTGTAGGATCATGATGGACCAAAAAGTTGCAATATGATGGATATGTGGCTGACAACTATTTTTTTACCCAAAATTGATGAAACAAAAAGGGTTTTTAAAGGAGATTCTCAACTTTCCAACAATATAAATTATGCTTGACTTTGAATTTAATAAGTAATTATTATTCATTTTCTATTCAAATTACGACTAAAGTCCTGATTGATAGGATAATTGAAAAACATCTATAGCTTTCAAACGGTATCACATTTTTTGAATCCAAAACATGTGTCACATTCTATGCTTCACATACTATAGGATTAAAAAAATAAAATTTGAATTTCATGAAGTTTTGACCAAGTTAAGGTGGTTAGACATACGATTTTTTATATTTTTTAAAAAGTTGTAATAAAAAATTCATAATTAATTATTTACTTGAAAAAAATTTACAAAACAATATGCATCACATCAGGGCATGAGTCCTCTACTTATATCTAAAATCTTAGAAAAAAATACTATCATTTTAATGTGGTTAGGGTGATTAGATAGACACCTACTTCTTATTTTTTCCCTGAAATTTAAGTACCACTGCATTGAAATTTCAAATTTTCACCAAATAGTTTTTTTTTTTTTAAAGCAAACCTAGTAGTTTAGAAACTACATTCAATTTGTTACAAATTCTATTTTTACATATTTTTGAAAAAATATAGATATCTTATTCAAATTTTTATGTCAAGTTGCCTAAGTCTGATTTTTCTAAAGTTTTTGCCACTTAAGGACCTTTTTTTCCATGATGATCCTGCACATACCCAGATTTGATGGTTTCACTGGTTTGAGTGGTGCTAGGGGTGGTAGCATAAATTATATGTGTGGGATGGAGAGGGGTATCATCACTAGTGACCATGGATGATGGTTTGGGATGGCATGATTCCACGGCTTGAAGATGTGGAGTTGGGGATGTCTTCTTTTTCATAAGTCCTTGGAGAACTTCTAGTCTGAGGATTGTGCATATTTTAGGCTTAGATGGCATAGTAGGAGTGGATGACAGATTATGGATTGGTGGAGGATTAAGATTATGGATTGGTGGACTAGGATTAGATTAAGGAATGATATTGGATGGAAGACTAAGAGTAGGTGGAGGATTAGGATTGGATGGAGGGTTAAGGTAAGAATATTGTGATAGTGGATTAGAATAGGAAGACGTGGATGGTGGATTGATGTTGGAGGAAGTAGGTGGGGAATTAAGATAGGGATATTGAGATGGTGAATGAAGATGGGAAGATTTGGATGGTGAATTAGGATAGGAAGACATGGACGGTAGGTTAGGACAAGAGGATGTGGGTGGTGGATCGTAGTAGAGGTATTGGGATAATATAGTAAGATGGGAAGATTGGGGTGGTGGATTAAGATAGGAAGATGTGGATGTTAGATTAGGATAGGAATGTAAGGATGTAGGATTAGGATAGGTTGATGGGGATGTAGGATTAAGATAAGAAAATGTGGATGTTGACTTAGGATAGGTAGATTGGTATGGAGGATTAGGATAGTGGGCATATGTGAAGAAGGATTGAAATAGGAGGGTGTGGATGGGGGATTATAATAGGGATGTTGGGATGCTGGATTGGGATAAGAAGACATGGATGTTGGATAAAAAGATGATGTAGAGAAAGGATATGATGGAGATGCGAGTGAGGAAGATACTAGATATCCCTTGTCAAAGGAAGAAGCATAAGGAGCATTACTAGGTGTGGATGAAGACGTAACATGATAGCTAGGATGAGTGATTGGAATTTTAAAAGCAGTTGGGGAAAGCTTACTAGAAATGATAGCATCAAGGGGATCCACGTCATATACCTCTTGATCAACAAGATTCTCATCATCGTTGTCAACGTAATTAGGGTTTCCCATGATTACTATTTTTGGTTGAATTGGTGAAGGATAAGGATTCATGATGTTATACGGATTGAGGAGATGGGAATGGACAATTAGAAGGAAAGAATAGGTGATGAAAGGATAAAAGGATGGATTAGAAGAAGATGGAAGAAGGGATCTTAATATTTGTAAAGCTTAGATTGGGGTTTGATTTAAGGTCATATTCAAATTGGGTGAAATCTCATATTTGGATTGGGTCAAGGCTTAGATTAGGATGATTGGATGATGCGATGGGATTGATTCTAAACCAAGTTTAGAGATTTGATGGGATTGGATTACCGCAAGATGATTACGACCCTGAATCTACCTCAACATCGAAGGAGATTGATTGGGTCGAAGGTGATTGGATAGGGATGTGATTGGATTAGGTTGGATAAGATTGATTGATGAAATGATTCATAGGATCAAATGATGGATTAGATACGATGATAAAATTGATTCTAAACCAAGTATAGAGATTACCCTAGGTGACTTAGGATGTTGATTTATCAGATTAAAGGATAAATAGATCATTGTGGCACATAATCCACCTTGAGATTGAAGGTGGATTGATTAGGCCAACGATGATGATTAACTCAGGATGGATGATGATCCTAATCAGATATGGATGATGACAATCAAATTCAAATACTTAGGTCAATTTGGAAAATAGCTTTTGAAACAAAGTTCAAGGGATTTAGATTGAGAAAGAAATGATAGATATGTAACCTAGAGATGCTTTCAGATGATGTACCTATATGATTCAGATGATGAATGAATGACCTCGACAGAATGTAGATGGATTGAAATATAGATTATGGATGAATGAAAGATGAAAATGACTAGAGGAAGGTTTGGTTCACCTAACTCAAGGGTAAGGTTGCTTATCTAGAGGGCAATGTCGCCTATCTACTGGGTAGGTTCACCTATCCACTGGGCAAGGTCTCCTATCCACTAGGCAAGGTCGCCTATCTCCTGGGCAGGTTCACTTATCTATTAGGTAGGTTTTCCTATCTGCTAGGTAGGTTCACCTATCTACTGGGCAAGTTTTCCTATCCACTGGGTAGGTTCGCCTATCTGCTATGTAGGTTTGCCTATCCACTGGGAAAGGTCGCCTATCTACTGGACAAGGTCAAGGTCACCCAAGCTAAATTTCAGACATGCTTAAACTAGGAAAGGGGTGAAATAAACTGTCAAAACAAGCGAACGGTCTATCAGAATAGGGAAATGTGGTATCAGAATGAGAAAATGGGTGCTTGAAATGAAGAAATGAATGCCCAAAATGAGGAGACAGATACTCAAAATGAGGGGATGGATGCTCATAATGAGGAGATGGATGCTTGAAATGATGAGATGAATGCTCGAAATGGGGGACAGATGCTTAGAATGAGGAGATAGATGCTCAGAATGAGAAAAAAAATGCTATGAATGAGGAGACAGATACTCGGAATAGGAAAAAAAATGCTCAGAATGAGGGGATGAATACTTAGATTGAGGGAAAGAATGTTCAGATCAGGAAAATGGATGCTCGGAATGGGAAAATGGATGCTCATAACAAGGGAAAAAATGCTTGGATCGAGGGGACGGATGCTCGGATCGAGAGGATGGATGCTCTTAACGGGAAAAGGGATGCTTGGAATAGGCAAATGGATGCTCGAAATAGGAAAATGGATGCTCAAAATGAGGGGATGAATGCTTGAAAGAGGGAATGGATGCTCAAAATGAGGAGATGGAGGCCCAAAACAAGGAGATGGATGTTCAGAATGAGGAAACTAATGCTGAAAACAAGAAGATGGATGCTTAGAATAGGTAAACGGATGCTCGAAATGACTGAATAGAAGGTGAAATTGGTTATTTGGGGGGTAGATTTTCTGAAATTGGGGTAGGTTCACCCAAGTCGAGGTAGGTTTTCCCAACTTAAGGCATGTTCACCCAAGTTGGGGCATGGTCACCCAACTTGGTGAAATAGGTTGTTTGACTGATAATGACTTGGGAAAAGGGGAGGGTCACCCCTATTGAGGGAAAGGTTGCCCCTGTTGAGGACAAGGTCATTCAACTAGGGGCAGGGTCACCTCTGTCAGTAGACCTAAACTTAATTCAAATGAAAACAATTATGGCAGAGGACCCAAAAAACAAAAAACAAGTAGAAGGCAAAGGCTAATTTGACCAAACAGGAATGTACTAGTTTTCCACAAAGAAGACAATACAAACAACATAGTCCTAAGATTAGTATGAAGGGTATGGCCAACACGGTCCTCTATCTCAATTGAACAAGGAAACTAGGGAGTCCTCGATATATGCACGGTATGTGAGGCACAACCGTAAACACTAGCCGATCTACAAGCGTGAGTTAGGAACCCGAATGAGATACTAAAGGCTCAGAACAACTCTTCATGTCTTATCTAGGTATCACCCTAGCTTTGATGCTCTACCATACATGGCATGACTAGATTGGGGTACAACTTTGGCTCTGCCCCCTTTATATACCTTGCCAGTACACATGGTTGGGATTGTCCCTTCGGGTGATGAAATCCCCAAGCAGGTCCTACTAAAAAGAGAACACTAAATGTCTTCGGCTACTCCCCAGGCTCACATGAAGTGCAAAGGGAAAGCTTGAACATTGTAGTTCCCCTTTGGGTAACAAAAGGACTAAGTAAGCTATGATTTCTCATCTCCCAGGATCACCAAATGGTGCAAGGGGATTGGATAAGTCAATAGCTTACTTAACAAGCAAGGCACACAATGTATTGACTCCCCCTAATTAGATCTATGTGCCTAGATTAATAAGAAAATTTGATAAACCAAATAAACTTACAATACTGGGATCGATCATTCTGCAAGAAAAGTGTTAGTAGTTTTGATCTTCAGTCTTCGAGAAGTGTGAAACAAGCTACATAAATGTTAAGAAAAAATGCACACTCAAAGACAAGACAAGCTAGGGGGTCAGTATTAAGAGAAACAAGAAGAAACAGGCTCTAAAAATGAAGTTATGTCACTATTTTACCTCACAGATACCTCGGTCTGGGTAGGGTCACCCTTGTTTAGGGAAATTTTGCCCTTTTTGAGGATGGGTTTTTCCCTCTCTAGTGCAGGGTTTCCTTTCTGGTAAATTGAAGGAAGATTTTTTTTTTCACAGATGGGCGATTCTCTAATGCAGAATCGCCCCTATTGAGGACAAGTTCACCCAACTTAGGGCAGGTTCACCCCTCTCTGGGGAAGGGTCACCAATCTAGGGGCGAGGTCACCTCTGTTAGCTGGAGAGTTGCCTCTCTGCAACTTGAACCTAAAAAATGTCAAATAATAGAAAACATGAAAGGGACCCATTTTTGGGTCCCACTGGGCATACCAAAAATGTGATGTAGGTGAAAGTCCTAGTCTAAAATTCAAAAATGAAACGAAATGCAAGTAGTGGATAACACAAACAACACCTCAAGATAAGCCTAGTTGAACTCAAACAAAAGAAAGAGAAAAGAATAATTATACCTTTGTTCAAGTTTATCTTCTTGACCAGTTGGCCCTTTGATGTTGATAAGATGTGTGCTCCTTAATGGAAAATGATCTAAAATGATATGCAAAGTGATGAGGATTCAATGGAGATTCAAATGATGAAGGTGGTTATTTAGATAAATGTCTAGAATGGATGCAAGATGAGCTTGAAGGTGCAATAATGGTGGATGCAAGAGTTGAGTGCTTGAGCTTGAGATAGGTTGTATGCTTGAAAACCTGAATGTGTGTTATGAAAATGTGTTATGTTTGAATAAAAAAAAATATTTCATTTTAAGGGAAGAATCTAAAGAAATGAATGGTCAATATTTTTCCAACATGGGCAAGATGAAGGGCTATGGTGAGTTGACGACTCACAAGCCCTCACATATTGCCATGTGGAGGA
Source organism: Sequoia sempervirens (assembly GCA_007258455.2). Lineage (NCBI taxonomy): Eukaryota > Viridiplantae > Streptophyta > Pinopsida > Cupressales > Cupressaceae > Sequoia > Sequoia sempervirens. The sequence continues at coordinate 18,599 of VDFB02384237.1, forward strand.
TGAAGTGTCACAAGTACAAATGAGTTGGAAAGAGGACATGTGAGATGGAGGTGCTTGCAAGTACCTTGGGATTAGGGGAAGATCTCCTTAAAAAACAATTTTTTGTCCCCATATGAGGGTGATGGTGACAAGTGAGGAATTTTAGAAAGTCCTCTCTTATCACCATGGGGATGAGAGAAGTTGTTGGGAAAATAAATGTGAATTTAAAATTCACATGATTGAGAGTTGCCTAGAGGATAAAACAAGGCCCTCATAAAGGAGTTCCTTGTCCCAAGTGAGTGATCTGACACATGAGACCCACATAGGGAAGAGGAGAACCTTGGATGAATAAATATGAATTTTTAATTCACATGGGGAAGAGGTCAAAGTCAAATAAAGAATGCACTTATGAAAGGTTGACTCGGAGGACATGCCAAAGATGGCATGTGATTAGATTAAAGTTGTGCAAACAAGTGATCAAGAAGATTAATGAGGGATTAGAGGCAAGTGGCCAAATATGGAGGATGTGACATTAATCATGATTAAGGATGTGCACATCCTAATCATTGATTAATTAGACTAATCTGGATTAGAAGAAGGTTATGGAGGATGTGACAAGGAGAGAGAAAAAGAAGAATTTAAAATTGATTTAAATTCAAAAAGGGTTAAATGACGAAATTAAATAATTTGATATGTTTATTTAATTTAGAGAGGAAAGGACAAAAGGTAAAGTATTTAATTGTTAAATTAAATACTTTAGGAACCTTAGGAAAATGAGAAATATTAATTAAATAAATCATTTAATTATTATCGATGAAATAGATGAGTAAAGGATACTGATTCGACCATGTGGGAGTGGTAAAATTTGGATGTCTATAGCATGAAATAAAGTCAATGAATTTTTCACCCTCATTTTGTTTACATCTCATCAAATTAGCCAATGTCATTTTAGGTAACATGTGAACTTGGAAAGGGTTAATAAAGGCCTCAACAAGCTCATTGAATGAAAGAATTGAGTTATTCAGTAATGAAAAAAACTAATCCAAAGCAATGAATTTCAAGGATGAGGGAAAAATTTTAGCCAACAGTTTGTCTTCAAGGATAAAGTCACTATACAAAGCTGTAAATGCTTTAACATGATTAGCAGGATCTCCCTTTCCTCCATATTTCTCAATTCTAGGGAT
>VDFB02384238.1:0-16070 GCA_007258455.2 Sequoia sempervirens
TAAAAGTGAATGGTTAAGTTCACATGCTAGGGATTGGTATACTAGTTAAAATTGGGTAAAAAATCACATGCTGGGTGCGGTATGATTGGTCATGGCAATTGAAACAAAGATTGCCTCGAAAAAACCAATTCCTTCGATTCTAAGGACTCTGCAACCTGCACCATTTGGGGCATACAACAAATGAGGGGAGTTTTAAAAGAAAAAAAATGCTTAAAACCCTCTTAAAGGTAAAAGGGGCAGGATTGCCACTGCAAATTCAGTATATTATATTTACTTTTTATATTGTACGTAGAAACTTGGAGAAACACTGCTTTAAATGAATGGAATATATTCTGTACATAAGTTGTAGATGCATTGACCAGTTGAAAGATTCTAGTTAGCCTGGATGTGATTTCAAATCCCTAAAGCACATCAAATCTTTAAACAGTACAAGGTAAATGGAAAATGTTTCTCTTATAGGCTCCCACAAGGGGGACTATTGTAGAGCAAGTTGGTGTCTTACCTCACCAAATTCGTGTATCTCTTGACAACTACAATTCCTGTATATCTAACTTCTCTTTTGCAGCTTCACAACATTACTGCCATATATGTTGACAGTCATGGGATTAGAAAATTATCATCAAACATTTGCCCATTCTTAAATACTGTAGTTCGTGTACACCATGTTTAATGGGTATGGGGAGACTTATACTCAGTGGGTAAGTTGAGATTTTTTTGAATTATTCAATCAATTCAAAGCATAGCCATGTTGATGTTAAGGCACTAGCTGAAACTCTGCTGTTCAGTATTTTAAACTTTCAGAACATTGTAGTGCTATAGATCTTACATATATTACGTGGAAGGTTTTGATTGAAACCCAATGGTTATCTCTAGGTGAGGTACACCTTGATTATAATTTCTTTAGGTAGAGTGATTTAATTGATGCATGCAAGGAAAGTTTAGTGGCATTGAACATATATTGGGCAGGTAATAGTTGAGTTTTTTAAATGCATCGAGATGCCTTGGCAGAAGATACAAAGTATCTAATGCATTTTTAGTTTATCCTTTGAAAAGACCAGTTGAAAATAGTTAGTTTGATATAAAAGGGTTCAGAAAGGTTTTCTATAGGTTTTGAAATTATGGATTATATTTGTGCTTAGTGATATTTATCCTTCTATTATTGTTAGCTTATGCTTATGACAGTTTCAAGGACATGCTATGTTTGTCTAGAGAAATATTTGGAGGCATTTGTATAGTGTATGGAGAGGTTATTAATTCTTCGTTCATATAAAGCATATAGAAAAATAATATGGAGTGTGTAAATGTACTATTAGATTATAAAAAATTACAACTACATAGTGAACAAAACAATAGTACGAGTGGATATAGCTTTACACGTTTGAATACATTGGCTCAATTTCTTTTCATATGCATTTTATCTTTATATGCCATTTTTTTCTTTTGAGTGATGAAATTTACAAACGAAAGTTGTTTAACTTTTGTTTTTTTCACTTTTATAAGTGAATTGGAGAACCTAGGTTGATAGTGCTAACGAGTAGTCTAAAAGTGTGCTATTTACAGAGGTGACTTTAATATTGGATAACCCATGTGAATGAATGAGAGATTTTAATGACGTCCATGAGACCAAGCGGCCTAAGGGATCGAGAACCAAAAAGCTAAGGAATCTCCAAACTCTTTTCCATGTTGGACTTTCTTTATGAATTTGACCAAAAAACTAGATGTCTTGTTGATCTCCTCAAATAACTAGTGCAAATTGTCAGCCTTTAGGTTGCTCTCATATTGGGTGCAGATGTCCCTATAAACAGCGCATTCCATGATAAAGTGTCATTCCGTCTCCACCACCCCCTCATTACAAAAAGTTCAGATTCTATCCTCCCACACTTCCTTGGGAATTGTCCACCTACCAGTCTCACATTTGAGATGGTGCGGACCAGTCCTCAGTTGAGCAATTAACATCCTTGCTTTACCTTTAATAGCTGCTCCTAGGTAGGCTTTTTCATTGTGCTCCCAAGTAGGGTGAACTCATTGACAGTGTGAGTTTTCTTTCGCCCAATCGGATTTGTCCACATGGCAGTACTGAATTTATTTGCAACATAGTTTTTTATTTCTTCATTGGTGTTAGGGCACTCGTGCAAGCTAATGTTCCATTTGTATAGCCACTTGTTATTTTGCTTCATCCATGTTTTCTTCCTACGGTCTAAAACCTCTTCCATGACAATTTTGGGCCAACGTTTATTATCAATGTTTTCCACCTTTAGATAACTTAGCAACCAGCTTATAGCCGAAGCCTCCAAAGGTAAAGTTCTCGATTCAGCTAAGAGAATATCATAGGGGATAGTAGTTTTGACTTTGAGGTTGCAAGTGATTAGATGCTTTTGAATTCTTTCAAGCTATCTCCAACTATGATTTGACATGCTACTTCCCCACACCTCGCAGCCATAAAGAACCACCGGTGTGACCAGCAAACCAAAGAGTCTTCTTGGTTTTCCAATTCCAAAGTTTAGCCTTCTTGCACCTGTTTTGGAGTAAGAATGAAGCCTTCCAACCCCCCCTGTATCCTTTTAGTTCTAGCAGTCTCCCAGCCGAGCTTATAATGAAAGTCAATCCCAAGGTATTTGTATTCTCACTATTTCCAAAGGGTTGCTTTAAAAAAGAAAGTTATCTTGTTTATTTTTCTTCCTTAGGGAAAAAATCATGACTTTGGTCTTGGAGGTGTTCACCTCCATCTCAACATTCTGGCAAAAGAGATCCAAGGCCTTCAAAAGCTCTTTCAAACCATGGGCAGTTTTTGAGATTAGGATAAGATCGTCGACATACAACAACTACTTCACCACATAACCAACCAACTGCATACCCCACCCTCACTCCCTGCCACCCCCCCATTGGTTTTACTTAACCAATCTTCTAGTTTGTCAATGTATAACCCAAAGAGAGTGGGGGATAAGGGGCAACCCTGTTTGACACCTGTCTCTGCCAAAACATTCAGACATTCCACCACTTGTTTTGATTTTAGCCCTGACTTGCTCATAAAGTCTATGCACTGCAGCCCTATACTCATCCAAAATGCTTAATTCATCCATTCTATTCCACAATTTGTTTCTAGGCACTGTATCAAAGGCTTTTTTAAAATCAACAAAGCAACAAAAAACTTCCTCGCCTTGTGTGTCCCATATATTTTCAATCAAGTGTCTTGAGAGTTATGCAGTGGTCAATAGTTGAGTATTTAGGCCTAAAGCCAGCCTGCCCTTTCTCTCTTTTTCCCTCTTTTTTTGCCCAATTGTTGATTCTACGCTCTAACATGCTCCCAAAAAGCTTGCCAAGGATAGGGTTGACCATAATTGTGCGATAGTTAGATGGATTATTGATTTCACCACTTTTGTAGAGAGGGATGACAACACTAGTTGTCCACTCAATTGGAAAGCCAACACAAGTGACATCATTGAACATTCTTTTGATATGGGGAGCAAGAGTTTCAACTCCCCACTAAAAAAATTCAGCTTGCAGCCCGTCAATGTCTAACGCTTTACCATTTGCCAAATTCTTTATACCTTGTTTGATATCTTCATCCGAAAAGAGCTCCTTTGATGTGCTGATTATAGGAGGTGAAACTTTCTCTTGGACCCTCTCGTAAAGACTTCTTTCGTACTCTAACCATTGAACATTTGTTATGTCATTTTCAATCTGTTTTCTCTTTCGCTGTAGCTCCCTCCAGAAACCTTTGGGATTGTGTTTTCCCAAGGAAATTAACTCTTTCCTTCTTGTGTCAACATACTCTTCTTTTTTTGTTCTCACCAACTTCTCATACCTCTTCTTGTTTTCCTTTTTCAGCCCATTCTCTTTCAAAGATCTCTTAGCAGCCTTACAATCTTCATCATACCAAGGGTTAGCCGGAAAAGTGTTTGTAGCCCCTTTCTTTGGATGAGACCTTTTACAAGCTTCTAAAGTCTTATGCATCATAGGAATAAGAAGATTGCTGCTGATATGACCACTAGACCCACTGGCAGCCTTGTCCCCTTTGTCATTTTCCATTTGAAGAAAATTCTGCTCTAGAGCAGCCTTAAATAGGTTCTGATTTTCCTGATTTAGGAGTATTTTCGCTTTGGCGGTAACTTCATTTTGGTTGTTGTGGGCCAGCATGCTATGTTGGTTGTTTGAGATCATGTCAAACTTAATGAACAAAGGATCACGATCAGATTTCAACTCAAAAGGACATTCTCCGTTCTCAAACTCCATAACTCTAGGAATACATCTCTGAGAGCAAATTAGGTAGTCCACCACACTTTGGCCATTATAAGTTTTGCATGTGATATTACCAGAACTTGGCCAACTTTTCATGCCATTGCAAATAATCAGATTATATAAGCTACAAGTCCCTAAAAGCTCAGCCCCAAAGTGTGAAACATTCTCATTTTCGTCTTGAGAAGTCCTTTCCCAAGGCTCCACCTCCTCTTCCGGCCAAAGAGGGTTGTTGATTCCTTGCTCTTCAATATTCAATTGGAGAGACTGATTGTTAGTAGTCCTTGCATTGAAATCTCCAATAAGAACTATTTCCCCCAAGGTGCTGAATGTAGAAATGTCTTTTTTTAATGCAGCATACGGATCTTGGCTATCTAACTTTCTCCTTTTATAGAACTTCGAATTCTGCGGTGCAAAATAGCAAGCAACCAATCTGAAAATGACCCCATTACCTATTATCTGAAGCCATATGTACTATTTATTTGGGTCTTCTTTCTCAACTTTTACAATACCATCCCAACACTCTTTGATTAAAACTGTTACCCTCCATGACCTTTGCCTGTTTCACTTCCTTTGTTCCACATTGAAATTTTCTTGTAACCCCCAAACTCTGGGACTTTGCAGCCATCATGTTCATGTGTCTCAATGAGAATAATAATGTCTTGCCCTTCGGCTATGGGCCCCAAACCAGGTCCTCGTCTCCATGGGTAACCTCTACAGTTCCAACTTACTATATGCAAAACCTCATGAGGGGCCCCTAATCCCTATTTCTTGTTTGTTAAATGGTCACTAATTTGGGCTGTCCCATTTTTCAGCCATGCTCATTCTCCTTCACTCCTTGTTGTTTTCACTTTCTCCCATTTTTTCCTTTGTGTTTCTTTGTTGGGAAAAGGTCAAATCCTCGTCTAGGTAGATTTGTGTTCCTTTGATTAATCTCCGATTCTTTATAATTGCATTCTTGTCTTCTATGCTCCTCATGGTAATTCTTATAATTCTTACATGTCTATCCCTTTCCCCCTCTATTTTCCTTCCAATTCGGTTTGCTTGTTGAATAAGCCCCATCCATTTCAACTGGTCTTTGAGGAAGTCTCTTGCTAAAATGTCGGTTCTCTCCTTCTCACCAAAGTCCTTCAAGCCTTTGATAATGATATTTGTTGCCTTACTTTGTTTGTCCTTTTCTTCTCTTATTTGCACTTTGATTTGTTTTTCTATGATTTCTTTCTGTTTGTTTGATGAACCTCTTACAACTTGTGTCCATGATTTGGCCTCTTCTATGCAGTTTTTCAAATGGTTTTCTTTTAGTTCCATGTCTATCAAAGTTGATTGTAATTCCTTTATTTGTGTTGTGTCTTCTTCCTTCACCATTTCAGTTTTCTTAATATTGGCTACTTTTAGGTGGTCTAATTCTTGTTTTAAAGCAGCCAGTTCCTATTGTCCTCTTTCCATGCCACTCTGTAAGCTCAAAATTTGCTCTTTGAGCACCTTGTTTTCTCTTTCCATTTTGTACCAGGACTCCGTAGCCTCTTTTACTTTGTTGTCTTCACACAACCCCTTCGTTTCTAAAATTTCAAGCCTCATTTTCATTCTCATGAGCTCCTCCACATACAACTCAGACGACCACATTAAAGGGGTGGATGTAGGGCTATAAACATCTTTATTTTTACGAGGTATTTCCACCCTGACAACTTTGCTTGTGTCAAGCACTTTTGTTATGCTCGCCCTTGATAATGAGTCCTTCAAATTTTCTATTAGATTTACATTTTCTTTATTCTCATCTTGCTTACTTTTCCTTTCTCTGATTTGAAAAAGCTTATTGGACATCTGAGCCCCCCTATTGAGAGCTTTCAGTAATATCAAAATGAGTTTCTTCTTTTGAGTTTGTCTTAGCTTACGAGCCTACCTACGCCTCAGGATCCCTTTATATTGCTTAGCATTAACAAAGACCAGTTTGTCCCCTGCACCCTCTAAGCTTGCTTTCAAGGGTTTTGATGTGCATGGGTTCCAAGCTCCTACCAAATCCCTTCTAGGATTGTCATTGTAGGGAGTTGCAAGCCTGTTTGTAAAATGTAACGTGTGAACCCAAGGAGAACCCAAATATTTTGGATACAGGAAATTAGTTACCGATCTAGCTAGCTGCGCATGGGCCCCCCCGAAAGTTATAAAATTGTTCCCCACATACTCTACGATCTGCAAGGGATTTGGATGTTTGTTCTCTTTCAGTGATCGAGTTTGCTCTACCATGGACCTTTGGTCGACTAGATTTAAGTTATCCCCCAAACCCCTTTGTTTGACCATCATGCGTTGAATAGTTTTGGCTTGCCCAAGCTTGGAGAGGAAAACAGAGAAAACACCTGAAAACAAAAGATAGGAAAAGCAGTGACAACGTGGATCAAACCTGTCTCTATTGAGCTGTAGCCTCGGACCCACAAACTTTCCAGTTGCTTCCTTTTCTCCCGAGCTGCGTTGTGCTTTGTGCCCCTTGAACCCTCTGCCACCGTTTGTCTTGCATTCCCGCTTAAAATCCCCGAATCTCAGGTTTAGGGCCCACCTGACCAGAGCGGGTCCCTCAGTTGCTTTGTGGAGAATCCTATTTCCTTTATTTTAAGCAATCCCTACTACAGTCCTGGAGTGTTGCCATCGAGCCTTCCCTGCCTAAAACTTGAAACACGTCCACCCTAAAGTAAACCAAAAGTGTGCTCAAGCATGTCGTGAATGAATTTTTTGTCTTTGAAAATGTCAATAATGTGTTTTCCACAATATTGACACATTAAAAATTGCTTTTGTGGGAGAACAAAATATGTTGAAAATGAAGGTATATGATGATTTTGCTCCATGCACATTAAAAGCCAAAATAAAATTGTTGGAGAAACAAATTAATTCAGAAGATCAAGAATTTAACTAGCAAGACCAAATACTTTCCACGAGAGATACAAAAGAAAGAATTTGTATGTTTTACTAAAAAAATCTAGATTGAAATTGTGTAAATTTTTAGAATCAACATTTTGGATCACACTCCATGATCCATCATCAGGATAAAGCATACAACAAGAGAAGAATTATCATGGACCGTGGAAACTTGATGCTGTTAATTGGTATGTTGTCAAAAAACAATGAATACAGATTATGAATGATTACAAAATAATAAGATGACCTTGTTAGATAGGCAAGGATAATACCTTAAATGAAACTTCAAGATAAATTAAGATCATGATAAATGTTTTGGTCTTATGGTATGAGAAAAAAGTGACCTAAGACTAAGTAATAAGATGTAAATAGTTAGGTAATATACCTTGTTAACATTAACACCTCATTGGAAGGAAACGATGAATGGGAATGGAAGGGTAGCAAGCGGGAATGATAGGGCAATGAGTAGGATTATTTAGGTGGCATGCAAGAGTGATGGGATCTTGGGTGATTAAGATGAGGCAAATGGAGATGTTGACATTTTCGTTCTAGATGATTGGTGTGATCCTCTAGCTAATGGTGAGGATATCAAGCTCCTTGACATGTGGTTGGAAGCGTGTTTTATTTCCTCTTTCAAGTTTCCCAAAGATGCTTATTGTTAGGAGTCTTTGGGGGCTCCGAAGGATTATTCTCTAGTTGCTTTTGGCTCCTTTGGGAAGTGCCTTATGAGAGGTTTTCTCTTCTAGCCATGCCCTACAATTGGGGATGTGTTGAGTGACGAGGGTTTGAGTTTTGCTAGGGCTTCATTGCCTTTTTGCTCTTGATCTATCTCTTGTTTTGATGGTGGTTGTTCTTGAGGGGTTGGATTCAATTTCCTTTAGTGTGTATGAGGTTGGGTTTTCAGATGTGCCCCTTTTTTCTTTTGCTATAGTTGGTTCTTTGCTCCTTATCTCCAAGGTTTGGGTGTTCTCCCATTGTTGTTACTTATTCTATTATTATATAGGGAGGATGTTTTAAAATTCTAGGTGAGGTTATTGACAATTCGACCTCCAAGTGGGTGAATGCTCTTGTGGGGAAGTTTTTGGGTGCTAGACCTACTGTTGATGATTTCAAATCTTAGGTGAGGAGAAGTGGAAAACCAAAGGTGTGTTAGAGATTGTTGTTTTTCCCTTTGGCTTCTTCATCATCTCTTTCTCTCTTCTTGATGATTTCCTTCAAACCTTGAATGAAGGCCCTTGGTTTTGTGGCAAATCAAGCCTCTACTTTATGAAGTGGGAATCTAGGTTAGATCTCAACAAAGTTGGCATTGAAAAAGTTTCAATGTGTCAAAATTCTTTGCCTACCATTGGAGTTTTGGAATGAAGTGTGGACTGCCATTGCTCACTCTTTGGGTGATCTCATTATGTTTGATGAAGTAATCAAATCTAGAAAGTGTTTCCTCTTTGCTAGATTGGAGATTGGAGTCAACATATTGATTACAAGGGGCCTCTTGTGATGTGCCACAAATGTCACAAGATGGGCCACGACATTGTTGTGCATAGTTTTTCGATGGCAATCACTATCATTTTATGGTCTAGCAAGTTCTTTTTGCCCCCAATGTCTACTCATTGGTGTTGGGTGATTTGGGTTGTCCTGTTGTGGACAATAAGTTTTTTGAGAATTTCTCTTCTTTGTATGAGAATTGTAATGGTTTAATTGAGGAAATGGTTTGTGTTCCTCCTTTTGGCTCCTTTCCCCCTCGCAAGAAAAATGGTTTATTCTCCTATGAATTTATGGGTCATTTCTAAACCCATCGAAATGGGCTTTGATTCAAAAAAGCATTATAATGCTAATTCTCTAAAGCATTTTGGATTCAAACCATCATAGATGGTGAGCCAACTTCTTAAAGGCTCCTTGCCTTAGCTCTGCCGTCCTCTTGCACGGGGCTTTGTGGCTTGTTTTTTGTGTCTCGTCTCTCGGTGTTTTCTTTTGTTTTTGAGTGTTGTAAGGCGACTTTCCCATTTCTTTCTCATAGCTCTGGTCAAAAGCATTTACTATAATCAAAACATTAACACCTCGAGTGCAACTTAAGGAGAATGATGAAACATGTAAGGATGCAAAGGATGGGTCTTGCGTACAAATCCATACTAGGTACTATGCACAAATAAATCTCACAAATGGTGCAAGATAAAAATCCATAGGAAACTCTCTCCAAAAATGAGAAACATAAAAAAAGTGAAGAAAGGAAGCAGAGTTCAACATGACCCCTCAAGAACTACTTCCATCATAAAGATATAATAGATGTCTTCCCAAAAGAGAGAAAATATGTCAAGGACTAACAAAATTTCAAAAGCTATTCTACAAAGAGTAGGAACGTGATGATGAACATGAAGAATACCATTAAGTATGGAGAAGTAGCAAACAAATGCCAAAAAAATAGGAGTGTTGAAATTGAAGAAAATTCCTTTGAAACTAGGATGAAGTTCACGATCAAAGAGATAATTTTATAAGTAATCTCAATGACTATTTGAACAATGATCATATGGCTAATCAAGGCAACAATCTGATAGTCAAAGATACATATGACACATCAATTTGCACTAATGAGCCCAACGACACTACTAAACTAATGAATATACGATAAAATCACACCAATATATTATTGTAAAAAATATAGATCCCAATAGTCTTAGAATACTGATCAATTGAGGATGGAAAGTCGCCTTCATGAACATGAATCCAAGTGTTCATATGGTATGTGTTTTATCTCATTTAAATGCATGGTTAATCGACCATTGCATTTGCTTGGTATATAGGAACAAAAATTAGATACATATCTCACTCCAAAATGAAACCAAGGAAGCATTAACACCAACAATATAATACTCCTTATCATGTTGATAAGTACTGAAATTGTGGCATTAATGTAATGCAAAAAATGAAATAACATTAGAAGATGCACAAGATAATGCACATTTGTGTGAAGGTAGACAATGCCGAGATTACAAATAACAAAGAACACAACAAACCCCTCATGTCACTTTATAAAGTGTGAGTACAATAATGGTATAACGTAATGTGCAAGATCCTCAAAATACAAGTACAATATGTGACACTTTATCTACGTGTTTACAAATCAAGAAGTGTATTTAATATATACTTACAATATTAAAAATGAACACATGCTGAAAATATTTTTTTTCTAAAAGTTATGAAAATATATTACACATGGGAACCACTACAAAGTACACAAAAAAATATGCATTTTTCAAAATAAATTGCATCCAAAAGGGAGTCCTTATGCAAAAAAATATGTCCTTTTAAAGTTCCCAAAATGAGAATTGCATAGTAATATTATTGAAAAAATTAAATTATGGAAAAATAGAAGTTTGAATTGAAAATCTCTTACACCATTGTGAAGATCACAAAATTCCTTATTTAAAAATATTGAAAAAATCCCATATGAGCTAGAACGAAGCCTTTAAAGACGAGTTTTGAAAAATAAATTGCTAATGGTGAAGGGGTGCAAAAAGTCAAAGGTGTCTATTCATACCATCATGAAGTCACTTCCAAATTTGATAGAACTATTGCCTAATCTAGAGGAATGTCAAAATTAACTTTTGCCAATAAAAAATAATACCTTTGTCAAATTCAACACTTTGTTAAATATGGAGGTGCCACCAAATTTGGAGGAGTCCTTAAATAACTTATTAAATGTAGTAGAAAAACTAAAAATTGTTAAAAATAGGCCAAGTTGTTTGAAAAAAACCCTAAAATGACATTTTGTACGGTTGAGAATAGGGGATTTGGAGACTTTTTTTTTTTTTGTTTTTTTAAAGTTGGTTGGTATGCCACTCCTATGCAGGGATGGGGCCCAAGGCATTGCCACCTTTCCATAACCTATGTCATGGATAGGGTGTAGGGCCTGAAGAGCCTACCACCCCTATCATGACAAGGGGTAAGTATCCTTGTAGCCCCCAAAGCATGATTTTTTTCAATTATTATTTTTAAATCTTTTTTTACCTTTTTAATTTACAAAAAGTACAGAGTAAACAGTGGTGACAAATGACAAAATAAATGTGTTTTCAATCAACTTGCACAGTGATCGAGACTATGTTAATGCGGATTGTACAAATCCATATGGTTATATGGATTGGTACATTGACAACCTAGTCAACTTCCAAAAAGTAATTTTTTTTGGTTGCAAACTTTATTGTTCCTGAATTTATAGGTTTTTAGGCCTTCTGAACACAGACCTGGGATCCATTTTGCTTTAGGTGGTATCTTGTAAAAATATTTGGTAAACACTCAAATAATGAGAGGGGGTTTGTTTTTGATATTAGGGGAAAAGCAGATTTTGAAGGGATCTGCAACCCTTTACAACCAGAAAAGCCAGACTGCTAAAAAGGACAACCTGCAGCCACCAAAAAGCCAGCTCACAAGCCAAGAACATCATGTTTTACATTTAGAGTTAATCTTGTGGGAACGAAGCGTCATTTCTGGAGAAGGCCCTGATGCTTTTGATTTTTTACTCGTGACTGTAGTCCAACCTTCTTCCACTTGTGCTGCCTTGATACTATTTTGGAGAAATGGAAGAACTCACAAAAGCAATAATCTAACTAGCAAGACCAAATACCTTCCACAAGAGATGCAATAGAAATAATTGCTATATTATCAAAAAATAATAAATATGGATTATGAATGGTTATAAAATAATAAGATGGCCTTGCTATATAGGTAAGGATGAAAGTCTAGATGAAACCTTAAGAGAAACTAGATCACCAAATGTCTTAGTCATATGATATAAGACAAAAAGTAAATGATTTAAGCAAGATTATGTAATTAGGTGTGAATAGTTCCTAAACTAAAACTACTTAGGTAATATACATTGTTTACACTAATAGAATTGTGCAATCTTAAGTGTTTAGGTTTCAAGTTGAACATTACTTGCCAAGATGATGCAACAATATGCTACAATGATAAATCTTCACTAGATAATTTGACAAGTCTCCCAGTACCATGCTAAAAGAACTCAAAATTTACATGTTGATGTTCACCCTTGCAAGATGAGAGTGGAGAACTATTGCAAAGGCCCCATTGGAAAGAGAACGTGAACTAGTACAAAGATGCACAATTCAATGATGCCCATCGTCTTTTCATGTTTTGAACTTAATGGGAATAGTTTGTAAGTTGCAATGATGCCCTCTTGGATTTTCACCACGAGTCTCCATTAAGCCACCTTTTTGAGTTTTGAACTTAATGGGAATAGTTTGTAAGTTGCAATGATGCCCTCTTGGTTTTTCATTAGAAGCATCCATTAAGCCACCTTTTTGAGTTTTGAACTTAATGGGAAGAGTTTGTAAGCCACCTTTTTTCAACTTACAACTCAAGTGCAAAAGTATTATCAACAAGGGGCAATATCCACAATTTCAAATTATTTGTAGTGACTTGCATATCTAATGGTCTTGGTGTGCTTGTTATCAACATCCCAGTGGAAAATCATAGGTATGATAAATCACTACTACTATAAACACCAAAGAGATTGAGAGCATGATTATCCTTTGTGGGAATTCAGTGCAACTCCGCAATTTCCTTATAAGGTTGTTGCTCGATAATACAGGTATTAGTATGACATCTGTAATGCCTAACTCATATTGAACTGGATCAATAGTAACATTTGCATCAAAAGAAGATAAGCTCAACATAATTTCATACTATTGCTCAATAATATTTGTAATGCTGAGTTTATTATCAATTGGATTGATCATAACATCCACATCAGGTGTAGATAAGCCATCATTTAAAATGATGGAATGGATTCTCTTATAAGATTTTGACAAAGGTGAGTTTCAGTTTGCCACCTAGAATGATCTATACAACTAAATTGCATATGTCTAATTGATTTTGTAGGTGGATCCTTGACAAAACATTACTTTGTTGAGTGTCTATGTTGACCAAATTATAGACAATGATGTAGATAAAAATATAATGGGAGGTATGTCCTTGATGTTCACAATGACATGTTTGGACTTGATGGGTTTTAGTACAAGTTGGTTTTGAATGACATGACAACTTGTCAATTTCACATGGTTGACAACTAGGTGGAGAATCAATTAACTATTTTTTTGAATATCTCCAGACACAAATTTGATAGGCTTAAAATATCTAGTATATGAAAATTTATGACACTTATATACCCTAGACCAATACATTGTTTGTTGGGTTTATTGTCTCTCAGACATGCACAATAGACAAAGATTTAAAAATAGGACTAATAAGTATTGTATCTATGATGGGTTTTGACAACACACTTTTTTGATTTAGAACCAACATTTTTATCTGACACATGAGGGGGCTCAATAGTTCTTGAGGAAGGAACATGAACATTTTTTATTTTTTTCCAACTCATTTCTGTGACACATGAGGGGGCTCAATAGTTCTTGAGGAAGGAACATGAACATTTTTTTCTTTTCTTGCAACTCATTTATGTGACACATGAGGGGACTTAACATTCTTTTTCAACAACTTTTTATATTTATCAATCTTTTGAGTTGAATTTCTTGAAAAAGGAACATCATTGTTGATACCATCTTTCTTCTTTACTCTAGGGATAACTTTAAGAAACCCCTCCTAAGAAAAGATATAAAAACCTGACAAATCTTGCATTATTTTTGGAAAAAATATTGATTCTATTGGTGATTTTTTTTGACAAAAAATATTAAATTTGTTGGCGAGTTTTTTAAAATTGCTTGAAATTTATAGAAAATCTTAGTGAATTATATTTTTATTCAAAAAATAATAATTTTTTTTTGATGAGGTAAGCATCATTTTCAGGGTGCTATACCCTTTACACGGAGGGCCTTCGGGGCCAAAAAAGAGCTAGTTCAATATAGGACGTAAACTAGAAAGAGCTTACAAACAAGAGCCACAAGGCTCGACAGAATAGGCCAAACATGCCACACACAGCCCAGTACCAGAACACAAACAACCGACATACAACATTTTAGAAGAATCACTGGGACTAGACAACCCCATAGTCTTGGGGGGGTAGAAACAAGCTCACACATATAAGTTATCTAGGAATCATAGGGTAGAAACAAGATCACACATATAAGTTATCTAGGAATCATACTTTTTTATAGGATATTCACCAACAAGCTCACACATATCAAAATCACATTCTATTACTTAAACAATTAGATCTATATTAATAAAAAATCCAAAGCATGACGAAACAAGCTCACACATATCAAGATCAAGTTATCTAGGAATCTTCCATAGATGATCATGATATTCATGTTAATCCAATACTTGATCAATATCTTATATATGATCATGAAATCCATGATAATCCAATCTTTGATCAAAATCCTATCTCTCAATTTATCCAAGAATCTCCTACATATGATCATGATATTCATAATAATCCAATCTTTAATCAAGATTGTGTCCATGATCAAGAGGCATTAGATTAAATATCATGTGTTCTATCCAAAGTCTTTGATGTTCATGCTAATCCAATCTTTGACCAAGATCCTATCTATGATACTGACATCCTAGTTGATATATTCTTTGATCAAGATCCTACCATTGATAAATACATCCAAGATGATCCCCTCATCCACCTCTATCCCATCCATAATAAAAAATTGAAGTTAATACTATCTATAGTCTAACCACCTCCATTTACCAAGATGAGACACTTGCCTCCCTTGGACACATAGATAATCAAATAAATGATATGGATCACATCAAACAAGTTGATAAAGGAGTTACCATGGGTCACATTTTTATCTGAAATGATCAAGAAACAACTAGCATGACCAAGGAGAAAGCTCGAGTATCCAATTGACTAGGATCATCCACTTTTATCAACGCAGGCTTTCTTGTAGATGAGAAAATAACAAGAATTGATGGTTCTTAACTACACAAATATAGGTTATCATCTTGCTTCCAAAATAAAAAATATCTCATCGTAAAACACATGCCTTCATGATATTGGGGGAAACTTCATACAACACAAGCATCAAAATATGTATTGTGTGTAGTCATTTCCATAAGGTTGCTACCAACACTCCTCCCATCCACACCATAAATTATCATTCTAAAATTATTAAATCCATTTATTGGAACCAACAAAAACAAAAGTATTACAAAGAAATGATCAAATCAAATGTCAAAACCCATTGAATCCATAAATCCAGGAGGACATATGAATTCAAAATGGATTTTAAAGAAAATTGAATCAAGAAAAGCCAAGTATTCAAATCCATTATTCAAATCAAAATGTATATTCATAAGAATAAATCCCTCTTTCATATGAAAAGTTTCCACCTCCTTCAATATAGTAATCAATCCCACTATTGATGTTTCTAACTGATTGCCTAAAACTCTCTAAAAATTTGTTGTTTTATGACCAAGAATTTCAAGGTGTTGTCCAATTGACAAAGAACCACCCTTATGATACTTTCTTTCTTCTCTTCAGGATCTACAAAACCTAGGTGGGTTTCCCTTCATCACTACTTGATGACCAACAACACATCAAGCAATTATTGTACATCAAGTAGTGATGAAGGGAAACTCACCTAGGGTTTGTAGATCCTGAAGAGAAGAGAGAAAGTATCATAAAGGTGGTTATTTGTCAATTGGACAACACCTTGAAATTCTTGGTCATAAAACGACAAATTTTTAGAGAGTTTTAGGCAATTAGTTAGAAACACCAATAGTGGGATTGATTACTATATTGAAGGAGGTGGAAACTTGTCATATGAAAGAGGGATTTATTCTTATTAATATACATTTTGATTTGAATAATGGATTTGAATACTTGGATTTTCTTGATCCAATTTTCTTTAAAATCCATTTTGAATTCGGATTTATGGATTCAATGGGTTTTGACATTTGATTTGATCATTTCTTTGTAATACTTTTGTTTTTGTTGGTTCCAATAA